>VOQJ01023537.1:9374-23682 GCA_015052665.1 Apistogramma diplotaenia | reverse complement strand
ATATAAAGCACACAAAACCAGAATTAAAAACAACACAAAACTGAAAGAAGGAGCAGTTATTGAAAAAGAATGCAACCTTTCAAAAGCGCACTCAGAATCAAAGCATTTCTCCGCCCACACTCAACAACTGCTGTGCGGTGTGAGGCTGGACAGACGTCTGCATATGGACACTGATTTCTTTTCTTCTTTTGGAAATAAACGTTTTAATGTGTTTAAATGTTCACTAGAACAAAGATTATTATTTTTAAAAAAGTCTTAAGTGTTTAAGGGTGTTTAAAAACAGAGTGTTGCTTCCTCAAAGGGTTTTCAGCTATGGCCAGTCATTTCATTCATTTAGAAAACGCTAGACACAGCGGTGCCATTAATGTGCTGTGAGTACTTGAATCTCATACTTTGGCTCTCGCGTCTGAAAGCGATTGTTTCTTCGCTTTTGTTTTTGTTAGCGACTTTCCTTAAAGCATCTTCAAGTGCTAGTCCATTCCTTGTTTCTCTCTCTGAGTGGAAATGCAAGAAGAAAAACAATTTAAAAACAAAAATGTCCTTCTGCTCTTTGACGACTTGATTCTGCTCTTCAGCTCCTCGTGGCTGAGCCTGGGCCCGACTCAATTTTACCACAATTAATGCTCTTCGTTATCGTCTCTGTTCCACCTTCCTGTTTGAAATGTTGATGGATTAGACCACTAATGAAGCCTGTAGTAACACCTAGCCTGTTAAAATTCCACGCATATTAAACTTTAAAAATTAATCTCATTTCAGCTCTATCGCTAATTTGAATCTCAGGGTGCACTGATGTCAGTGCGGGTCAAATGATAGTATTCAGTTTCCGTTACACTCGCATGTAATTTGAAAATGAGTAAGTGGGGTTTTTTTCTCAGTGGTCCTGATATCAGAGGAAGGCAGCAGTGACAGATCCAGGTCTGGCATCAACTCAAAGTACAACATCAAACACTGCTAGTCTTCTGGTACATGTACTGGTCAGTGCCACATGTACTGTGTTCCTCTAATCTGTGGAAAATGGGATAACGTGCAAAAATAAACTGTGGAATAAGAGTAAATAGTAATATTTTAAACACTCTCCACGGGGTATTGCGGATCAATGATGAGGAGAATTGAAACAATTATGGCTGTTAAAATGAAAATGGTAGGGTACTCCGAAACTCTAAAAGCACAGCTGCAAAGGCAGATTAACAAAATCTGAAAGCGCGCACACACTCACACACACACACACATGCACACACAGTAACATTTTGTTGCATGGAAAATTATTTATTGCCGAGTTCTGAAGTATTAATTCCCCAATTTTAAAATCATTTGTGGCCACAAGATATGATAGCTTCAAACAGATTAGTCTCCCTAAAGCACTAATTGCAGTGCATCTGCTACTTTGTTGAAAAGCTGTTTACAGATTTACACCTTTCAAGGCATTAGCAGAGATTTTTTTTTTCCCTTTATAAAACTTTTGCCGAACTCTAGGCATCCCCAAGGAGCTGTTCTGGTAGAAAAGCCCTGAAAAACCCACAAGTGAAACATTCTTGACACTCAAATCATTACTTTTCCTTAACATGGTGAGGTAGCCAATGAGTTGCAGCCAATTTCTCTTTAAAACTGCCTAAAACTGTGACGACCCTCGAGGCTGGACAAATAGCATTTGTGTACACAGTTTGATCTTGCAAAGCTTATTCATTCTACTAAAACACATCATCATGTCCTCATTGAAACCCGTTCCTGCATAAATTTGCATTGTAATCTGGGTCCCGAGGTCAAAGCAGCTTATTTTATATCATTATTCCAGCTACTCATATTCAGCCAAATTTCTTAAAACCCTCATTTTCCTTTTCTGTGGCTCTTCTCCTTTTGCCTTCACTTACACACACACCTTATTTTTAGTCTTTCTGATCTTCACCACCCTCCTACCTTTTCTCTGCATCTCCTCACTGGCCTTTGAGTGGCCTCCAGTCTTTATCGCAAACTCATATTTTTCTTCGTTTGCCTTCAGCCACCTTTCACATTTCTTTAAACCTCTTAGATGGACTTTGTAGACCTTTCACCACCATCTCCTGGCCTCAAGCCACCACCTGAGGATTTCATCTTCTTTGGCCTTCTCTTCTCTTCCTGTTTGTCACACTAAATTGTCTCTCTGCAGCCTTTCCTTCATCATTTATAATTTTATTTCATATATGTCACAAGGGCTTTTTTGCTATTTTTTTAACGTTAATTGGTATTAGACTGGGTGGCACAGCGGTGCAGTGGTTAACAATGTTGATTGTTGCCTCTCAACAAGGTCCTGGGTTCAAGCTCAGTCTGGGGCCTTTCTGTGAGGAGTTTCCATGTGTCTGCATGGGTTTTCTCTTTGTTTGTCAAAGACATGCAGGTTAGGTTAACTGGTCTTTCTGATCTGGCCTTAGTGTGAGTGTGAGCATAAATAATAATAATAATCTCTGTGTTATCCCTGTGACTGACTCATGGCCTGCCCTGGATGCACCCTGCCTCCCCATGACAGCTGGAGAGGCTCCAGCCCCATCGTGATCCTGAATTGGATAAGTGGAATTAGGTTACTCAAATAAAAATTTTAATGTCAGAATCATCGTTTTAAAACTAGTCGTTTTATTTAAACTAACATGATTGTTACTATAATATGATTACTGCAGCAAGTTAGGCTTGAGGAAGGCCCACAACCCTGCAGTACTGACCATATCCTGACTGACACAGTTGTTACTTACCCTGTATATCTGCGCCACTGTCCCGCGGTGTTTGTGATCTTTCCAACATCCATCAAATGCCAAAATAAAAGGTGTTTTTTGTCAAATTGAGCTAACCAACTAATAAAGAAACGCTTTAAAAGTCATGTTTTAAATGTGGCACAGAGATACATTATTGTGCCTTTGCTGTAAAAATAAATTAAAATGAACAAAATTATCTTTAACTGGGTGCTCTGTTTTCCTTTCACAGTCCACAGGTGTGATCTGGTGATGGTGACTGGCAACAGATGAGAGATGGAGTGAGGGATAGATAGATTAGCTGCTGAAAGTTATTTACATACAGTAATCAGCTTTCTTCATTTGATTGTGGGTATATACACCAATCAAGCATAGTATTATTCTTGTTTGTCCAACATTTCCCATTGATGCTCAACTGGATTGAGATCTGGGAAGTTTGGAGGCCAATTCAACACATGGAACTCATTGTTGTGCTCCTCAAACCATTTTGCTTTGTTTTCAACAAAGAAATCTATCTATCTATCTATCTATCTATCTATCTATCTATCTATCTATCTATCTATCTATCTCATCAACTTTGAGGACAAAATGTTCACTTGCTCCCTAATATCCCACCCTGGTGACACGACGAAGAGATAATGGTGTCATCCACTTCAACACTCAGTGGTCAACATTGTTATGCTTGATCACTATATTTGCTTGGATTTATATTATTATTAAGCAACCTGCGCAACCTTTCAGCCTGTTAATTTCTTCACAGACATGGCAGAAGAGTATAGAAATCAAACAAAAGAACACAGGGATCGTCTACGTTAAAAGTTACAATTTTCCACTAATCAATTAGTGGTATTTTCTTTGCAGTGAGTGACATATTTTGCATTAATGTTATACTGGCCATTAGTAAGCTGTGAACAGACTGTAAAACACCTTTAAGGCCATGTGTGGCAGCAAGTGACCATTTGCTAATCTAGGCACTGCTGATCAGTCAGGCTGATGTTTGATTGATTTGGCCGATGTTTCAGTGAAATGGATTCTCAACATTTAAGACTTTGATGGATGGTGAAAGTAAACAAGAAACCTGTGACTGTCGCATGTAAACCTGTGACTGTCGCATGTGCCACCACTGTGTTGTAGGATGATGCGAGATCAAAGTTCAGGGTAAATCTTGGCAGCCCTGTGAGCTTAGGGATGTTTACCGTAATCAGTAACCCCCACCCCCGCATCCCCATCCCCGCCCTCACTCCACATCAAAACCTTGTCTTGTTTACATTTCAGCTTAGTTTCCTCTTGCTGTCGGAGTCTGAAGCACCGAAACAGCTTGGTCAGAGCTAAGAGAAGGGTATTTAGCTTAATTATCTGGAGCAGAAAACACATGAAGGGTGCTTTTGTCCAATTTGTCTGAAATTAAGGTCTTGCTTTAACGGAATACAAAGAATTTTAAGTGGTCAATCTGCAAGCACTTAATTGTCATCTGCACATGTGCTGTGGGACAAAGGAAAGGTCGACATAAGAGGATCAGGGAAGTAGCAAAGGGTCAATTGCATGCAGATTCGTGTTCTCAGGAAGGAATACTAAAATGTTGTTATTGACCGTAAACAATCATATGGAGATGTAATTTTTTTTAATGATTCTTAAAAGGTTCAATTATTCAGCCTTTGTTTTTGAATGCTGATTGTGTCTTTGAGACTCAAGAGGAGTCATTAACTGCTTTAAATATGGGTTTCAAACGCTTCTATGCGCCTCTCAGTTGAGCTGAAAGTTGTTGAAGCATCTTTCCCGTGAAGGCTGATTTGCTCCTCGGGCTCCGTAATGTGCAGGTCACACAGTGAGAATGGACTTCTTCTCTCAGGCTTCCTCTGCTCTCTGAACATTTTGCCCTTTGTACCTGTGTGCACAGCTTTCACCGTCTCATCAGGGCGTTTGTTTTCCATCTGAAACAGATGAGAATACAATGTTTTTCATTTTAATTTTGTGAATTGACAACGTCGGCAGTTACAGATTATGCAATTTCCTGCACATTTCATTTTGGTTGTCAGTTTTCATTTAAACTTCCCTCTCATGCCGTGCGGTTTATTTGCCACCACGAAGCTGACCGAAATTTCACTTAGAATTAATTGTGTGATTCATTATAACTGGCAGGTGTCTCCCTGGACTGAATATTGACTCCAGTTCAGGTTCTCCACTATATTTTCTTTAGCTGTGCAAAAACAGCACAAATAAATAATTCATGTTGTGTTACCTGAACCATTTTACATTCCAAAATATGATGCATTTGGAAATGTTTTAACTTTTCACTATTGGTGTTTATACAAATGTACTATTACAATTTCCTGTTTTGTCAATAAATATTTTTTGACTATTTGAGTGGATATTTTTATTATGGTCACAGCTCAGGTAATGAGTACAGAAGTCCCACCCATCTACTGCACAAACCTATTGCTCATAAAGTTATGTTAAGATACCTTTTAACCTCCTACTGCTGACCCCCTAGGTCATGTGTAAAAGAAAATCCATGCAAATTAAGAGGGTATTTGTTAACATGATGCCACAATCTTCCCGGGAGTGGATGTTCAAATTCACCCCAAGGTCAGACAAACTCAGAGAAACTGCCAAAAAGGAAACAAAACCCCCCCATAAAACAAAGAGCTACATGTCAGACTCAGTTAGCATGTTAAACACTGAAGTTCGTGACATTACAATCAGATAAAGACTGAACAAGTACAACCTGCCAGAAAAGGTTGGCAGAACAAAGACTCTAGTCTCCAAAAAACAACATGATAGCACAGCTTAGGTTTGCAAAGTTGCATCTGAACAAAGCCCAGCACTTGTGGGACGATGTCCTTCGGACAGATGAGGCAGACAAGAAGAAAATGGACATGTTTCACCATAATCGACATGTTTGGTGAAATTCAAACACGGAATATTAGCACAAACACCTCATATCAGCTGTCAGTCATGGTAGGTCACACAATGGAACAGTGATCCCGAGCACGCGCCAGCAAATCCACAACCGAATGGCAGAAGGAAAAAACTGAGTCAATGTGGCGCTATAGCCCAGTCAAACTCCAAACCTCAATGCTGATTGAAGTACTTGAGGACCTTAAAAGATCTGTGCATCAATGAGACCTATTAAAGCTTTCCTTTTCACCTAACTGTACTTCTGTTACAGAACTGTTTGAAAATCTATTGATTTCCATATTTAAATGTTTAGAAATCCTCTGATTGACTTACTGTAGGAGCTGCATGAAAAGATCAATAAAAAGCAATTCTTTGCCCTGCATTCAGTGCAGATCCGGAGTTGAGCTGTGCATAGAGCCTGGATACAGGAGAAAGTAGTCAGGCACTACCTGTACCGTCAAAGGTGAGGTCAGCTTAAAGCTTTTGTAAAAAACATGTTGTATCTTATCTTATTCTGAAAAGTGATCAAAGAACATAAAAAATAAGAAATTAAATTCCAAGCTGTTTTTTTTTCCTGTTGAAGCCGTTTGGAATCAAAAGAATTGCTACTTCTGCTCAATGCTGTGTCTCTGGTTTACAAAAACAACATATAATTGAGACAAATTTGGAGCTGTTGAAAGATGTAGTTCTTCCCTACTGAGCAGTTACCACCCGCTGCTTCTTCTCTCCAGCGAAGTGTGGATTAGTTCATTTTTCTGCTAAAGGGACAGACATAAAATCGATGCCTATCTTCTTACCCTTTGTGAGAACTTAAAATAGCAACACATTCTATAAAGGATTCATTTCTGAATAGCTGTGATGATGTGGAATCGCACAAAACCACAACTATGGAGAAAAAGGTTTTTTTTCTTCTGAATACCTGTAAAAATAAATGTTTGTTTTAGGTGAAAAAACATGTTGCATGACTCATAAAATGAGCCACTCCTACATTTCTCACATATCATTCGCTTCATTCATGCTTAATTCTTGGAATTGCAGTGTGTAAGGATAACCCAAAGGTTCTGTAAAATATCCAGCGTTAAGTATGCAGTATATATTGTTCTGTTTGACCTAAGACATGAAAATATAACGCTCGTGGTTTTAACAAATAAGGACGTTTGCTTTTGGTTGAGATTATTTTGTTGTTGTAACGACGCTTCTTGGCAATAAAAGCCTGTTTGTTTCCCCTTGAATAATAAGCTGTTTGGCATTGGCAGAGAAGATTTGGCAAGTTTTTCATGGGAGGCGGGGGAGGGAGGGGGGTGTCATAAGACAGTAATCTATAATCCACCCCAACCCTCCTAAACCCTCCTCCAGTCTCTGTTTGCTCAATAAGTGGATGGAATTTCTTTATTGTTAGATCATTTGCTTGCACTGTGGTTGTGTGTAGAGTAACTGTAATATACATGCATGTTTAACTACGAGTCACACTTTACCTTCATCTTCACACAGCACTTTATTCTTTAAACCCCAAACTCTTTATGTACCTCACATCTGTGGAATCGTCTTGCTGTGCGGCCACACCATGCTGCCCTTTTTCAGATCTCATGCCTGTGTGAAGGCGCCCTCTGTGTGATCTTTTTTTCTGAAGTGCACCGTATACAGTCACTCCAGAGCGTTTCGTCTTTACTATTTCACTGTTTCAAGCTTCCTCCATGATGCTTCAAAGAGCAGCAGGTCCCTGTCTTAGTGGGAACTTGGGCAAATGTAGTAGGAACATGACAGTTCTCATGACAGCGTCAGTGTCTGCTTTGAACTCTGTCTCTCACCACTGTCACACGCAGACATGACCACTTGCCTTGATTTGATGAAGCATCAAATGTCAACTCAAGCATGTAAACAATGTGTAAGAGTTAAAACTGGTCTCCAAGTCGTGGCACTTGGTAATCAGAATAGTTCTTTTGTTTTGTTTGTTCAGATCAGTGTAAGGGTAGCTGGGGTAACTGGACCTCCACAGGCATAACATTGTGTTTCTGTTTAGTATTTCACAGTGGAACACACACAGACAAACCAGAGGCTGTATAAAAGTAGATTAGGAACGTGGTGTCAGATAGAATCATCTTGATCAAACATAGCACAGTGCTCACTTTCACATCTGATGTTGTGTTTTGTTTTGAGTCTTAACACAGCGAATCCCATCTCCTCTGCAAAGGTTAAAGCAAACACATTTGATTCTGTGTTTAAGCTCATGGATCCTCACTGTCTTTATTCCTCTTTGAATGCATTGTATTAAAAAGTGGCCTGTGGAGTGTTCCTGTGAATCAAAGCATGTTTACTTAATGCATTTTGTGCTTTCAGTATTTTTTTTAATGTTGCTAACATGCATATACTCCACCTTTGAAGTCTAGCTGGTATATATGCAGGTACATGCATTAAATATGTGCTTAAATATTATTAAGGTAAACGTGGGGGCAGGGAGTGGGTTTGGAGGTAAATTACTTGCTTTCAACCAGACAATGGGTTTTAGTAGAAGTGCTAATACTTATTCCGTTTCTGGGGTTTTTCTGTTGCCAGATTTATATCATCCGTGAGACTAGTTTTCATTTCACTTACAGAAATGTAAAACCTGTTTCAGGCATGCTTTGACTTGTCACTGCAACCTGAAGAGATTACTTTTTTTTTCCCCCAAAGTTCTCCAAAGTTTTCGGGTTGTATCATTTCATTCAGTTTCTTCAGTTTTTTTTAAGTGCCTTAAGTATCCCTCAAGGAGCAAGTTTGAAAAGAGGTTTTTCCCTCTCTCAAACTAAGTGATGTTTTATTGGCCGTCATATCAGCTCATCTTCTGCAGTAACTGCAACACTCGTGTCTTTTATACTTTCAGTCTGACATTATGACGCTGATCTAAGGCTGCCATTGTAATGTTGGGTTTGTTGAGATCTGATGGGTTCAAGGAATCTAAAAGCAAACCAAACAGACAATGTGTCAGAATTTGGTTATATTTTTGTATTTGGCATTTAAAATCTGCCCCAGTTAAATCAAAGCAGGATGCAGTTCCCCAGGGAGCGCTATCAAGCAGTGCTGCATGAAACTAAACTGGCGAGACGCACATAACTCAGATATGAAATATATATATATTTATATATGCGGTGACGTCAATTGAGATCTGACAAGTTGGCACAATTAGTAGAAAGAAAGAAAGCACACAGGGAAAGATGTAGCGGCTGTGAAAGGAGAACTCACCCTAACTAGCAACACCACCAAATGAGTGAACAGAATAATGACACTGCAGACTTCCTGAACTGCTTTCTTTAAACAAGGTTGTCGTAGCAGCTACTAATCAGCTCCGGGCCTGCAAGTTTTAAATCCTCCGATGCACCTTTTTTTTTCTGACTTAAATTGTCTTTGAAACTCTTTGATGAGCTACAGTTACAAATGATTCGAGGTTGACGATGTTACATTTAGCAGTTCTGGTCTGGATTTCAAAGGCAGAGCAGTTGCATAACCACCAGCAGTCACCGGGTGAAATCTTTATTAGTAAAGCCAAAAACATGTCACTTTTATGAAATTATGTAACAGTCCTTTATTTTGTATATCTGATTATGTGGATAATTTTACATGTGAAGGCTAAGAAGATGGCTAAGCAAAGGAGGTCACTCTTTTTAATTATTAGAAACTTTACAAACTCATTTAAATCAAAGATTGAGACTAAAAGGAAACATTCATGAGCACTTTTTTGATAGTTGAATGCCTTGAAGTTAATTTTTAAGTTCTTTAGAACTATGATCTTCTATTTAATCAAAAACGACACAAAGATTTTATATTAAATGATACTTTTAAGCTGAAACGTATTTCCCCCTGCTGGAAAATAGACGTCTGCAACCTGATGCATGCATAATGTGCACACAAAAGCCAACCTTTCCCCACACATAAACTGATATTTATATTGGAAGACCATGTGGATTTTATGCATCAACACATGCAAATAGTAAGTAAGGGGACATTGAATTTAACTTATAACAAAATGTTTGATTTCACAGGGTTTAAAAAAAAAGAAAGTCTGAACAAGCGTTTATGAAGTCCTGTGAAAAACCAGTTACACACAAGCTGTTTCCAGAGGATTTAAGAGGGTAAGTAGCAGAGAGATGCTGCTAATCAAATTCACTCGATTGACTAATGATCAGTGAGTGTGACCAAGTCTACCTGGACTATTAAAGTACAGGTTTTGGCAGTTTGTTGATCTGAAGCACTCAGGTGTGTTAACACAATGCTACAATCTTCCTAGAAGTCAACATCCCAACAAATTCATGCTGGAATCAAAAATAGAAAGAGCTACATTTTGGACTCTGCAGGTCTCAGAAACCATGTTAATTAAAGTTCATGACAGCACAATTAGAAAAAGACTGGACGTGTATGGCTTGTTTGGAAGGGTTGCAGACACCTTGCAGTCGACCATGAACTCCTCTGTATACTAAATTATTCTGGCAGGAGGGCAATGAGCCAGAGCCATGCAGCAAGTCGAAGAATTAAGGTGCTGCAATGGCGCAGAGTTCAGGACTCAATCTGACTGAAATGCTGCAGTGGGACCTTAAAAGAGCTGTGCATAAATGAATGCTAACAAACCTCAATGAAGCAAAGTGCCACTGCAAAGAAGAGTGGGCCGACAATTCCTCCTCAGTGACTCATGAAGTCACACTGAAAACAGGTCACATTATTGGATTAAGATGTTCTACGGGCTACTGAATTATGGGGTCTACTTTGTTTTTCACAGGACTGCATATTAGTATGCACTAAATACCACTCACAAATTTTCAAAATAATTGAACATGTACTGAATTTAATCAGGCATTTTATCTCATTAATTATGATTAATAGTGATTTATTGTCCAAAGTCGCACCCTTCTAACTGTTTATACTCTGAATTATCAGTATTTAAAGTATTTATAAATATTAGGTAGAGTTCATAAAATACCTTGTTGAACTAAGACAGCATTACTCTGCAAGACTAAGATCCATCAGCACCAAAACTATAAAAAAAAAAGTTCATGTTTTGTTGGGAATAACATCAGTGTGTGTAAATGTGTGTTATAGCTATTCTGATCTTCTCACAGTAATAACTCATATGGGCATTAATACAAGCTTGGATCAAATCGTGTTTAATGTTTTTAAATAATAAACAAAAGCTCAATCTGAGCTTGGGGAAATGGCACTAAACCATAGTGATATAAAACATTTTAAACCTATTTCAAATTACAAAACCACGTATTTTCACACATTTAAAGATAAACTTCTGATCAGAAATCTGCAAACTTCCAAACTGATTCAAAATCACAGCTTTGTGTTCATTGCCTCAGTTATGTGGCAGCGAACACAGACTGACACAACTGCTTGTTGTTCATACAAGTCAAAGCTCAGAAATGACGTCTGAAAGCGATCAAAAAGGCGCCCTGTCAAAAAGCATTGTGGGAAACCGCAACATCATATCTTTGTTCAGTCATCAAAACATCGGGACCATCTGCAGACCCGTTAGTGTCTAACGTTTCAGTTTTCGTTGCTGATTAAATTAAAAAGCTAAAATGTGATAATTGCTGAGTTTTATCAGTGGGGGTGTTTGTTTGTTTTACTGGTGGCCAGAGACGTGCTGCTTCGCTTCAAGTCAGCTGCAGCTTAGCGTTCACTGAAATAATTGCACTATCAATCAACATGTGTAACAATTTCTCCCAATTGACACACTCAAAACAAAAAAAAATGTTTTCATTATACATATTTGTTCTTTCTTATATCCACAATCTGCTGCAGCGTGCGGGTGCGTAAACAGCACCAGCATGTTAAATGACAGCAGTGGGATAAACCACACAGCTGGATGGTGAATACAACTCTTACTGCTTCCCGATGTTCCAAACAGTCGCTCTGCAAACGTAACAAACCATTTGGGAAGCTAAATATCCCACTAATACAGCCTGGAAACAAGCTGCCACTTGTTTTTTCCTCCATTAGAAATGCTGCTATTGTTTGTCTCTCTGTGGATTGCTTTTCACGTTAAAAACATTTGTGGTGTGAGACGTGTCAGTGCTGATATCTTAAAAACCTCTGAAAACTTGCGTTCACTCGTTAAGTGTTAGAAATGTTTGCCTTACCTGCCTGCCATCATGCTGACCTTGGCATTGCATGAATATTTATTTTGTAAACTGAGTTCAGACAGATTTTGCCAAAAAGAAAAATCGAAACCTTGTTGATGAATAGATTACCGTCATAATTAAGAATGAATTAAAAACATGTTTTCCCAGAAAGAGTTTGTATAATGGGATGTGTTCATTGCAATACTGACTGTGATTATCTCTACAAGTGCACTTCTTTCAAGTGCAGGAAGCTCATATTAATAGGTGTTTTTTAAAAGCAGAAATTATGACTTGTAGAGATGTTTCAGAGATAAACAACCTTTAAAGGAATAGTTTCATATAAAATGCATGATGGTGTCATCAGGTTTTGATTAGGTGGAAGTCACCACCCTGGAAACCTAAAGAACTGAGCTTCCCAGGGTGTTTAACAACGTAAAAGTTTATATTTGAAACCAAAATAGATTCTCTAAGTTTTTGGAGTTCCTTAGTTATTTCAGATGAGAGGAACGGCTTGCAGGTAAATGACGCGGCACATTATCCTGCAACCATCAGAAGATGGTCGTCCAGGGCTGCACGTGGTCAGCAACAATGCTCGAGTAAGCTGTGGTGTTTTATTTGGTACTAAGGGGACCAAAATAATGGCAAGAAAATATCCCCCACCTCATTACACCCCCAGTGCCAGCCCGAACCATTTGTAAGAAAGCAGGATGGAGCCATGCTTTCATGCTGTTACTGGCGGTAATGAGCAGTTAATTGAGTTACATATCAGCTTGAAGCAGCCTGGCCATTCTCCTCTGACCTCTGGCATCAATGAGGCATTTTCACCCAGAGATCTGCTGGATATTCTCTCTCTTTTTTCTTTTTTTGGATCATTCTCTTTATCAGCAGTTTCTAAAATACCAACTCGTCTGGCACCATCAACCACGCCACGTTCACCTTTCTACCTTAAATCCTCTTTCTTCAGCGGGTCATCTTCATCATGTCTACATGCAGTAAGCTGCTGCCACGTGATTTGATGAGCAGATATTAGCAGTGGTTATATATTTATAGTGGTTATCTGCACAGGTAGAATGAGGCAAAGATGCACAAGTTTGTTATCTTTTGTTGGCCATAAAGAGTAACCTTATTACCACAAAACTGGTAATGTAGCACAAGTGGTGATGAAAAATTAATTTGTGGCTTTTACAAAAATCAACCTGGAGTTTTTTAGAAAAATTACCTCACGGCGTCCTCAAATAAGCAAAGGTCAAAGGATGAGATCAAAAGTTCACAAAAGTAATATATATTTTCTTTCTCCCCAAACTTTTTTGTTTTTATTTATGTTTGAAGTGATTTTCTAGAACAATAAACTGTCTTTTCTGTATTGTACTGAAAGTGTTTTGCATGTTTTGGCAGCAAAGCGTACGTGCTCAGAGCATACTGAGGATATGGTTTCAGATTGGAATAAAGTTTGAGAGGTTTCTGAATTTATTTTTTACCGTTACCGTCAGTGTGCGACTGTCACCGGTGAGACACATTTCAAGTCAATGAGGAGGACAGTGAGTGATCCAGAAACTGCAGACTGAAGTCTGGTTATCACTTGAAATAGAAACTGTGATTGAACGCCACAAACTCACCCTTCTCCTGTCAGTTAGGGTCTGCTTGCCAGCAAACTGCCTGAAAGGCTTTGGATGAAATTCATCTTCATCCTCGAGCGTCAGTCTGGGAATGGCCGTCATTGGGCGAATGACCCCAGGTTTTGTCTTCATAATGCAATTCAGACATTTGGCAGCAGAGACAAATTAACTCTCATGAGTAGCTTTCAGCAGATGAAAACGCCTGATCAAATAAAGAATGTGTACCTGTTTACGACCCATCAGTTT
The DNA here is from genome assembly GCA_015052665.1 of Apistogramma diplotaenia. Taxonomy (NCBI): domain Eukaryota; kingdom Metazoa; phylum Chordata; class Actinopteri; order Cichliformes; family Cichlidae; genus Apistogramma; species Apistogramma diplotaenia. Next base: position 10,110 of record VOQJ01023537.1, on the reverse strand, counting down.
TCTTTCCACCTCGGCAGATGGGTGCAAGCTGCATATAGATGCCTGAATAAATAAGTTGCAAGAAAGAAAGAAAAAAATTAACATAATTATTAATGTCTCTCAGAAAAGTTAAACATTGATAACAGAGAGCACTCTCGCCTTTTCTCTTTGAATCAGAAAGAAAACAAATATGACTGAAAGAAGCCGTTTGTTATTAAGTGAGCGATATGATAGCAGGAGCTGATAAACATCTGCGCTCGCTCTGCTTGGATTAATGTTCCTTCTTTACAAAACAACAAAAACTTATTCAGTTCATGCAAGAATCTCAAATTTACAAGAAAATGACGTCTTTAGTTTAATTACTGGGTTTCAATGATCTCTCTGATGAAAGTGATGTGATGACATGGAGCACATTTGACTGCCAATGCATCCACTTCATGTTATAAATGTCCCATGTTTCTGAAACACCCACAGACATGCTGCTTGCTCTCAATCTCTTAAACCAGCATTCGTGCTCACCTGTGAATCTCGCAAAAAATAATAATAATGATGGCATTCATAACCACTCAACCAATTCAGATTTGCCAGGAGGGTGGAGTCCATCCCTGCTGTCCTAGGGCAAGATGCAGGGTGCAGCCTGTGCTCTCACATTCACTCCCACAGCCAGTTTAGAAGCACCAGTTACACCAACCTGCATGTTTTGGGACTGTGGGAGGAAGCTGGAGCACCCACAGGGGAAAATATTCAAACCCCACAA
>VOQJ01023533.1:40245-57325 GCA_015052665.1 Apistogramma diplotaenia | reverse complement strand
TGTGTGTGTGTGTGTGTGTGTGTGTGTGTGTGTGTGTGTGTTATGTTGATTACATCAAAAAACCTGCACCTAATCTTCATGTTTCTCAGAAGCAGAAGCAGACCTTTGACATGCTGTGGTTCTGATAAGATATACATAGAGCCGCTGTGAAGGTTAATGGTACATGTAGCAGGAGCTGTGAGTGAGACACTGTGAGTAATGACCAGGTTAGTGGAGCTGACTGAGTTTATGCAGGAGGGATATGGAGCATATGTCTCGTGCTATACTTTGAAAGCTTTTGAAAGGATCAAATAATAATTATGCAGCTCACTGACTGAATCTGTCAAATCTTTGACTTGTAAAAAAAAAAAAAACATTTTCATTTTTACACACATTGCTACTCAAATAGGATTAACTAGCATCTGCAAATTCAGTTGATGGGAGAGATTAACAAGAAACTGCAGGTTTGAGTCCAAACTTAAATCTGTGACTTTTTATTGTTTTCACAAACTCTAAAGCTGTAATTATGCTCCTTCAGGCTCCTATAAAAGGAGTGTTTGCATACATTTGCATATTTGTACAGACACATACACTGCAAAGAGAAAAAAAGAAAACAGTAACAACTCTGAAGCAGATAAGTTAAGGTAAGATGATGTCAGTAACAACTTTTATATTAAGTGTGGCGATATGCTGAAGTGCATGCATAAATGGTGATGAAAAAATATTCTAAACAGGCTGCTGCATCAGTAATTTAACTGTACTTGATATTCAGACTGCAAACTATAAGTATGTTGATGCTCGGGAGGATTGCCTTTTCAGTGTCTACAATGTACACTTACATTGCAGATCGGTTTCCAGTTCAAACTTGGGTCTGAATACCACTATTAGAGAGTAAAAAAGAAATAAATCATCATATCAGCATATATACATGCAAACAGAACAGCCACAGAAGAACCAAAGAATGTCTGAAATCAGTAATCTTTTGGCTCTGCTTGGAAATCTTGGATCTTGGCAGGCATTCGTATACATGCCAACAAACAAACCACTACTGTAGTAGTCATCCTTCGTCATCACTCCTCAGCCTTCCCCAGCAGGACAATTTGCCAACGCCACATGGCCAAAAACAGCCAGGAACAGCTCGAGGAACGCAAGAACCAAGGGCGTTCGCCTGACCTTCATAATCCAATCCAATCCACAGTAGGTACAAGCCTTATCCCCTGAGACCCCACCCTGCAAACCACAGCACCCACAGAGCAAGCTAAAACCTTCCCATTATGCAACATCAGAGGTCAAGTCAGGATCTTTGGGGGTGTCCTAATGGCAGGTCAGTGCTACTTTGGTGGGATAAGGATGGATCTATACAATATTACGCAGGCAGATTCAATTTTGGGGTTTATTAGTGTATGCAAAGAGTATATGGAGTCACTGTTTTTTCTTTTTTTCAGCACTGTACTTCACAAACTTGTAAGACCTTCATAGGAACATAACACTTTACTCCACACCACCGCCTCAGCTGTGAAGTGAGCTCTGCTAAATGTGCTGCAGAAATTGCTAAACGTAATGTAAACAATGGAGTAGGAGCTGCTGTGCTGGGAAAAAAAACAATGTAATGGTTACTGTAGGTCTGTAAAAAAGTAATTCAAAGATACTAATCATACATTATCAATACTGTGTTTGCCTCCTCTGGCTGACACACAATGTCACACAGCAGCACCGCAGACTGGCACAGCCTTTCCCCTGATTAATAGCTACAGTAGTTGATAACACTAAACACACTTTAGGAGGAATTTGAAGAGGTCACTAAAGCTACAATTTCCATAACACAGAAGTGCTGTGTTGAACAGTTCACTGTAAATGTTAACTTAGCAGGACAACAAAGTTATTTGTCTAAAAACTGTCATGGTTCTCTTCAAGTCCAAGATTAAAGCTGAGAAAAGTCAACAAGCAACTAGACAGAAACAGTGGCAGCCTTCCTTAACAGCTCTGTTTGCTCAGAACAAAAATATACAGCCAAGCTAGTAGAAGCACAGCACTCCTTCAGACAGACTAAATATAGTTTTGGTTTTGGTTTTTCGGCACTGCCTAAGAGAATCTTAAAATCTTTGTCATGCATACAGTTGTGTTACTTTAAAAACAGTGTTGTCATTGTGTTATTGTTTGTATTATTCTTTTCTTTTCTTTTTAAAAAGTCCTCTTAATTTTGAATAATTTTCAAAAATCGTATTTGATATCGAGTATTTTCCTGAGTATCAGTATCGAGGTTAAAATGCAACAGTATCTAAAAACGTGTACTCTGCATTATGCTCTAAAAAAAGCACCAACCATATACACCAAATAAACATATCAGTGACAGGACATATTTGAGCCAATGCTGCCCTTAATATTGGCCAGCTGACACAGTGTATAAGTCAAAAATATTGTTTGGATACTTTTTTTAAAAAAAATTAGCTACAACTTGCATTTTTTTTATTTCTGTAATTTTAGTTTCCTTCTGGTGTGAGCCAGTTTAATTTTGAAAACGTCCGTGACAGATCACTTCACATTATCATATTTATCACATATAGAGTCTGGCTACATGTACAATCCATCGCATTGTGCATTGTGATCACATTATAGGGAAGCAGGCCCAGCTGCTCCCCTCTCTCCTTACACCTGTCCCACAGCTCTACTGACACATTAACAATGTGCCAGTCCAGCTCCTATTCTCAGTAGCCATTGTCTGTCCCTGTTTATACACGACGGTGACAGTAAGTAAGGTTAAGTCGGACAGGAAGAGCAGAAATGGACTGATGGCAGAAATGGGGGGGGGAGGTGGGGCAGGTGATTAAGAGTTTCCTGATCTGATATGCTGATTTTTTTTTTACCTTTCCAACAATGAAATCAAACTACACAAAGTTCTGGGGTCATTCTCAGTTGAATCCAATACACTACAACAAATTAAAAAGAATAGACTTTATTCACATAAAGTGAGCAGAGATGAACTAGTCAAAATATGCTCTCTTGCAGCAGAATCCTGTAGATGCAACACTTTACTAGATACAAATAAATAATACACGAGTGTGGCTGTTATTTCTTGAAATTAAAGCCATGTACCTGGGTTCTTGGGAAGTGTTTCCACAGTGTCTGTCAGCACTATGCATGCATATGGAGTGGGTCCACTTAAAAATGTGTCACCACATTCTCAAACCTCACAGGACCTCTGTTTGAAGCTCGGTGTTGCCATGTGTGAGTTTCACATGCGTAGCCACAGGCGGCAGCGATAAGGCACAACCGTTACAGATGTCAAGTCTCGGGCTGACGAGGGCCGTGGGCAGCGTTACTGACGTCAAATAAATCAGCCACATATTCACTGATGCTGGATGAGAATGTTTTTTTGCCTGCTGTGTAGTTATGTCTGCTTTAAATCAAACTTTTCATTCTTTATTTATCAGAGCTGCCTTTGTTGGTTTACTAACCATTCCTGTTGTCCTCTATTTTCACCTGTACAGCATCAGCTCCAGGGCTGCTTAGTGATGCTGCTGAACACCAACTTAATTGATAGCTCACAAGGTAGAAATCGAACAGTCTGCGCTATCGACCGTGCTTGTGGAAGTCAGTCTCTCAGTATAGCATTATCCAGCCACTGGTTCTCTGCAAAAGGATAAGCAGGTGTGAAGCGTGGAATGATGGAAACAAAATTTAGGTATTAAAATGATTAAGAACAGACATGGCTTGGCATAAGATTCCTCCTTTAGTTTTGGATAAATTAAAAATCTTTAAAATGTGTTTTCATCAGCTTTTTTTTCACTGCACTCTGGTTGCACAAATCCTTTTATGACATGTTGCTCTCTGTACGCCACTGTGAGCTGCATCTCAGATATGCTTCTGTCATATCACCGTATTAATCACTGTGTTCGTCTGTCATTCTTGCCGTCTCACCTCCATCTTCCAAGTCTGCCCTTTATCGATCATGTGCCTTTAAATAAAAAATATGCACTCAGTGGTCTGACTTTCAGTCAATATTAAAGGTTACTTCAGGCCGACACTAAATCACATGTTCAAATGCTTTCCTTGTGCCATTATTGGCACAAGGAAAGACTCTTTGTCCCCCCTCAGGACCTATTTTATATTTCTCACCTGTCCATTGGTCACCCCAGTTCCCACAACCTTTGGTCACCTGACTGAGACTGCAGCTACCCTTAATTTAGTCGCCTGCTCTGGTCTATAAATAGAAAACCGTTGACTCTCCATGTTTAGCAGATCATTAATGTTGCTATGTAGCTGCTGCAGCTGGGCCATTTTTACCTGCTTACATTTTCCATTCAGTAAGCCTCTCAGTATTTTGCCATGAAAACTTGCATGTGTTATGTTCTTGTAACACTTGTTAAACCAACCTGCACTTCTACCGCTGGATATTTCAGACGATGCTACCATACACTGTGTGATTCATTTTGATAAGATCACCTGAATTTAATCTTGAGATTCTGCATGAAGGCTGTGATTAGATTCTCAATATCCTTCTGCCTACTTTGTACAGGTGCAGGCAGCTGAAAACACTACTTATGTGTAATAAACATCTTATTATAATATACTAATCCACAATGAGGAGCTGAGCAACCAAACTTGGCACACAGGTGCATCTCAGGCCCCTGAAAGTTACTATCTTTACCAGATACTATGACATCATCAGGTTGCCCAGCAACCACCTACCTACATGTTAAAATGACAAATTTCTAACATTTATGCACCTTTAACACTATAAAAACATTGTCTTTTTAAAACTTCTTGACAATAACATTGAACTTATATAAAAAAAAACTTAAATGATATATTTTATAGGCATGCACCAATGATAGAACATCACTTACCAAGAGGTTTGACTGATGGCCAGAAAAAACAGAAGATTTAAGAATACTGGTTTCAGCTTCATAATGAATCAACTGATTCATTATGAAAATAATCCTAATGTTTGCCACCTGCCATCTTTAGTCACTTACTTTCATACCTTTGAGATTATATAAGTATCAGTGGAGTCTGGAGTCCAGTGCATACCTGTTCATCGGCTTATTAAGGAAATATCAGATAATCACATAGCAGTAACTAATATATTTAGGAATGCAGACATGGTCACGATGATCTGCTGAAATCAAACTGAGCCCCAGAATGAGAGAAAAAAGGTGATATAAGTGACTTTGAACATGACATGCCATCTTCAGGGTTTACAGAGAATGATCTGAAAAAGAGAAAATATCCATGTGAGCAGCAGTTCTCTGAGTGAAAAATGCCTTGTTGATGTCAGAGGTCAAATAAAACACTCATTACACTCACCGTTGGGATGTGGTGGAACAGGAGATTCACATCATGGATGTGCGGTAAACAAATCTGCAGCAGATCCTCTCATGTCACTATGGACCAAAATCTCTGAGGAATGTTTCACCTTTGGTGCACAGTCAAGTGCATAAAAAACGATTTAGCTTGATGACATTAAGAGATTTAAGAGTATTTAGCCATCATTATTATTATTGTTATTATTTTGCATGTTCTGCCAACATTTGGGAATTAATTGAAAGCCTTGAATGCTAATGTTTCAAGACCTGCAAATAATGCATTATGTAACAAACAACAAAGCAACAAATAAAAAAAAAAGGCAGACTCTGGAAGAAATGTTTACTGGAGGAAAACAGAAAATGTACTTTAACAGTAGCAGTACTCTGAGACAAAGTAAAAGAGCACAAACTCAAAGCATACTACAAGGATTTTAATTACGCCTGCGGCGGGAGCATTAGATGCAATGGTGTGCAGATAAATAAACAGGAAGAAAGCAGGTAGATAGCTGAATGCAATCAACTTAACAAAGCCCTGCAGAATTGGTCGTTTTTGGAAGCAAACAGCAAAAAACAGCCAAACAAAAAGAAGAAAAAGAACATTCAGAGGGGAATATAAAAAGAGGCAGCAGTGAAAAGCACTATAGGACACATTGTTCATTCAGTGTTTAAAATTCAGAAAGTACAGTTGAGTTAAAGATGGACTCTATGACCAGATGGTGTATTTAAAAATCATCTGGAGATAAGCATTTGAGTCAAACAGTATTCACTATTATTCTGCCTCTGCGACACTTGAATGCTCCATTCTAAGGTCTAAATGACACTAGTGTCTTCAATAATGATGCTTGTTGGCTTCCACTATCTTATCTTTAAAGAGAACGAAGAATATATTTTTATTCCCTCAGGTCACATTTCAAAGCACGTTACAGGAGCTGACTGAACATTAGAGTAACACCGGTGCTCCCCAGGTGCAGAAAACTCGCTCTCCAATCGTTAATGGTTATCTGACTGTGAGGATGTGTGGTGGAATTTTAAAGTGCATGTTACGTGAATGGATATATGTTGCATGGTGAAATTAGGCTGCAAGTTTTTGGCCACACTGGGTGTAAGAATCTTCAGAGTTGAAACAGCTGCACAGCAGACATGACACCTTAACATTTGACCCTTTTTTTTTTACAACAGTCTGTGTCTGATGTATGCAGTACACATTGATTCATTCAGTACGTGCCCCTTTAGACAACAGAAAAGATAAGAAACTACTTCTCCTTCACATATAAGTGCTCTAATTACAAGGAAGGCAATTATTGATGCTTCTGTTGGTATCTTAAAATTGTTCATACTGATTGCTTTGTCCTTTAAAAGATGTAAAATCTGATTCAGAATGAAGTGTCGCCTTCGAGCAGCAACCATATAATTGCCTTCAAATTTGATGCTCTGCACCTCTAAAGCTATTTAACCTGTTTGATCCACTGCAAAAAAAATTAAAAAAAAAGCACAAAAACACCACAACAAACTGCTTTTTCTGTCTGTAAAGGCTCATTGATCTACAGTTAGGCAGACTCAAAAAATAACCAAGAGCAATCAATCTCCTTCTCAACACGCACTCTCACTTGGCGGACTGTCCAAGTGGACATGTTTCTCTCCATCTGGCGTGTGTATACCAGGTCACTTTCTGGCTAAGCGGTGAGTGCCTTAGGGAACAAGGGGTGAAACGGGCGACTCGTTTGTCAGAACACATAGCTTCCACTCCGGAGACGTAAACAAGATCTTGGGTCTGGGCCTAGATGTGACGTGGGGCAGCTCCGTACGAAGGTACATAACAAACATACGTAAACTCCTCCAGAGACTGACCTCACACTGATGGGCTAATACTTAATCAAAACAGATGAATGTTTTTCATGCAGCAAGAAGATGGACGGATGTTTGGTATATGTGAGCATCCAGATACCATTATGATTAAAAGCCTTTTGCTTCCCTATTTATCTTCAGTTTGTATGTTGAAGCAGCATTTATGTAAATAAATAATTTACATGTGTGTATATGTGTGTGCGTGCGTGTGTGTGTGTAGAGAGAGAGAGAGAGAGTGAGTCTGAGCTGTACAGTGTGTCCAAACTTTTGGCTCGTACTGTAGCTCTTAAAGTTGTTGCATCACTGAGCACTGCTCAGCCTGACCTTGGGATGAATTTGAGAGACGTCCACTCTTTTGAAGATTGTGGCATTGCGTTAACACACACCTGAATGCTCCAGACCAGCAACCTGCCAAAGCTCCTGCTTTGATAGAGGTGCTCACACTTGCTGTTGATCAATTAATCAACACCTGGCTGCTACCTGGCCCCTTAATTCCTGCGGAGGCAGTAAAGGTGCACTTTCTTTTCCACACGACAGTATGTCCTGACACTGTAGATTATACTCTTATAATATGATCATGATCAAATGTTAAATGTGTTTTTGACCGTTAACACTCCAGTTAATTCACAATGAAATTCCATGAGTGTGAGTGTGTTTTCTTCCTTTCTGTAATGCACATTTTTAATTTGAGCCTTGAAAAATCACAGTTGGTGTAGAACTGAAAATAATATGCATGAAACAGTGCAATGGTGCAATGGCAATATAAAACTAAAAAAGGCTTTTTTGTGCAAGATTAAAAATAGTGCTGCAATGATACTTGACTCTTTCTCACATAAAATTCATATTTAATGTTATAGTTATGTGTTATTCCACGAGGCACTTAGACGGCAGCATAAAACACAGACATTTTTTCCCCCAAAATATTGCGAAACATCTAGGCAACAAAATATAAACCTAGATATCATGACCGTGTCTCTCTCCAACCTGCTTTCTCTGCAGTGCTTCAGCTTAATTGCTGCTCAAAGGTGATATTCTCCTGCAGAAGCCTGTTGAAGCTTTGTCAGTAACAAAAATTCTTTAGCTCTTCAAGTCCTTGTCATATTTATGTGAAGAGGAACCTGCTGCCCTCAAGCAACAGCGCTCTTTGAGGAGACTGTGATTTCTGAGTGTTGTGAAATCTGTATGTGTACGAAATGCATACAATACAACCAGAAGAGCGTGGCCCAAAATGAACTACTATCATAACGAATCTAAGAGAAAAATGCAGTGTACTCACTTTGGGAGGTGAAGATGTGTTTTATCATGCATACAGTTTTCACAGGAACACCTAACACTGCATTATGTAATTTACACCACTCCAGATGACTCCACTCAAAGACAATACTTCTAAATTGGCTGCTGCTGCACCGACTACACAAAGAACTTTATTTCCCTTCATTTTATGTTTGCATTAAAAAAAACTGTAACTAGAGGACTGATTTCAAAACTCTTGTCCATTTGCGTAGAGCTTGTACTGTACAAAGAGCTCTGTCTGTGTGTGTGAAGATGAGAGTGTGATTTATGTGTCTTTGCACAAGCTGATAATCAAGCTGCAAAAACAAATAGATTTCACATGCTCATTTACCAAGTCGCTCGCAGATCGATAGATTAGGGTGAGCCACATTATTGTCATTACAACAAAAGATTTGATAGCCTTTAGTCGGCCATGGAGGACAGCTGTGTCTTTCATCACCACTGGAGCGATGCAAAGCAGAAGAACCAATCAGCCTCAGGACACGATGTGATGAAGCAGTGCTTTGGCAACAAACATAAATAGACCTCAGGAGGGGCTGTTAAAGCTGGCTTTCTGATTAAAGGCATGTGCAGATGATTCCAATTTCAACCTCACTCAGCCCGAGAACACAACAATAGCCTTCGCTTGACTGCGGCGATGAATCGTGTCTTCACAAACAGCAAGGCTGACTAAACTACAATTTAATGGGCCCAACTATACACTGATAACCTGTGTGGCTACCCAGGTATTTAGAGCTGCACGTACTCACTGAAAGTGGCAGCACATGCCACATGATAAACGCTACATTGTAAACCTCAATAAAGGTCTTCAGGTGAAACATCTGTTGTGTTATTTCAGGTGTGTATGGATTGAATCATCTGAAGACAACCAGCCTGAACAGCAGGGAAGCAAGAAAACGAGGATTTTACAAAACCACTGTGCGATAAATTACAGCCATGGATACTGGAGATCATGATTATCAAAGGTAAGGTAATCACGATGTGCAAGAAACCATTGTTGTTTGATGGTATGCAGCAGCTGCATAGGCGTGAACTTGTGCATTAAGAAAAATACATGCAACCAAAAACAAGCAGCACATTCTTGTGTCCCTGTAAGATAATCAAACTGCACAGTGGCTCTAGGAAGAGCTACAGAACGCAATCTGCAGCTACACACCACTCACAGCACAAGTAAACAGAGCCAAGATTAATCACACGACTCCCTCTGCTGCTGCTGTTGGACACAAATCAGCTGTGTCAAAAGAGAGACAAACAGCAGCTCCACCCCGCGGTGGCTGCGTGACTCCAACTCTTGCTTCGAAGGAGCTTTGATACAAAAAATACTGTACAAGCGGATCACAGCGAACTTTGCACTGATCGCTCTTTGCAATAGAGCAACAACAGGAAAGCAACTAAAACTTGCTGATCGGCAAGTCTGCGGCGGGTGGAATCAAGAAAACTTCACCTACCTCCTCCACTGTGAGAGGCATGCAGATGCGGTACTCCTTCATCAACATAGTCCGGGCACAGTGGTGATGATGAGGATGATGGCAACACGGAGGAAGATGTAGCTGGTCGAACTTCACTCTTCAGGGGGGGGCGCTCCTGTTGAAATTATATGCTGACTGCAACTGAGATCCAGAAAAAAATCACTCAATCCTTTCTCACTTGTGCATCAAGAAGACCTCCTGCAACGCTCCGCTATGACTACGTGAGTCTCCACGGACACGCGGTGTACGGGGAGGCTACTAGAGGTCCTTGCAGGACGTAAAATAACCCTACTGTACCGAGCAGCTGTCACTTTCATAAACTACTCCGACTGCATTAGTTTCGCTACTGGAGAACAGAGTCAAAAGTCTGAAATTCAAAACAAACTCCAAAACAAGTCGCTCCTTCCAAGCGCAGTTTCAAGGGGCTGGCTGTGTCCGCTCCAGTCCTGAAGAATAACCGAGACTTCGGTCGCTCCCCGACTCTTCACGCATAAATAAGGTCCACTAAGCAGCTCTCTACCAGCATGTCTCCGTGTCCTTTGAGTTTTCTCCTCACTGTTCGGTCCAGGGATGCGCGGCCGTGCAGAGAAGCTGCGTCAAGCAGACGACAGCCAGGCAACAGGAAATAACAGGACCTGACCTTCACCGTAAAAGCGTCACTCCAAAACAACCGCAACAACAGCTCCTTCACAGCGCCGAAATATAGACGAGAGTAAAAATCTATGATAGTTATGTAATTTAACGGTTTCTGAGCAGCTTCAGCCAATTCTCGAGTTTCTCTTTAACAATAGAGACTTGAGATCTTTTTTAATGAGCGGAAGTCCTGCGTGTTTTCTTTCTTTTCACACAAATATGCCCTCCGCATAGGATTTGCGTGCGAAGCGCTCGATCTCTAAGGTTTCAGTCACAACAACTATAATAGCTTGTACGAAGAAATACAATTAAAGCGCAAAAAATAAATGAATAAAAGCAAAGAAACATCTAATTCAAACAGAACATCATAGAAAACCGTGGCAGACGTAAACTGAATCACTGCAACTGCATTGCATAACTACGTTTCGTAATTATACATCTGACTGATTCTGATCTTTTCCCACCCTTTTGTGTTGCAGTTAAAATATAGTGGCTCAAGTGGCACACGGGAGGCCTTACATGTCCATAAGCAACACTGAGGTAATTTCTCCCTCAGCACCAGGGTTCCCGTCATGGTCTGTGGAGCTGACCTTGGTTCTGAACTGGAGCTGACCACGGTTCTGACATTCTACCAGGTCTGAAAGTTTTTTTTTAAATTTGTTTTGGTTGTTAGCAGGGTGGAAATATGACTTTTAAAACAGATTTTAATTATTGCTAGTTTATTTAAGCATCATTCAGTAGGATATTTTTGAATGACGGATTTCACTAATTGCGTTGCTGATGGTACTAATTCTTTATTAATTTTAAGCCACTGACCCACAAATTGTTACTAGATTGTGGAAACGTTATATTTACTAATAAGATCTTCTAGTTTTCTCGTAAGGACACCATGTTTGAAAATCATTTCTGTATCATAAACGTTCCTCACTTTCTAATAAGGCAAAACGTGAGCACATTATGTGTTATTTTAAATGTCAGGTGACAGGTAAATATTTCTTACAATAGTTCATTTCTGCACTTCTGCATTTCTAACGAGCCGATTTAAATGAGGTCTGGTCCATGTGATCTGCTGCTCTTTTCCAAGAGGTCAGAAATCACATTCTCCTGTGGAGAAAACTTCAGTCTAATTAGTGTTTATTACCCTCATCCTCTTCTTCCTTGAATACTTAGAGACGCGTGACTAAGCACAAATTATTTTAATTCCACCTACAGTGGATTTACTCGATACCATGTGAATCGCACATGCGTTAATCGTGGCTATTTTATTCAGCGCACATCTACTGTGCTTAACCTAAACTGAGCAAACTCAGAGTTTCCTGCATCGTTGTTCGGCCGATGTGTCTTTGGTTTGACCTCATCATGCTCACAGCTGACCAGCTTCATATCCAAGTTATCTGTTCCCTAATCTTTATAAGCAAAAATAGTTCATTATAAGTTTTGTTTGACGTTTCAAAATGTAAGGAAATATGGGGCAGACAGTTTTGTGTGCAGTACCATTTTCCACAGTAGATGGCAGTAGAGATCTTCTTTAATTTGCAATGCAATCTGAAAATATCACAAAATATAAAATCTACCTGTAAGATGTTTTAATGTTTCTGAAAACAAGGCTCACTGATTCTTGGAATATTCTGTATATTAGACAGTAAATAAAAAGGATGTTTTATTGAAATGTTTAGTTAATGTTTTATTAACTGTGGGAGAGATCTACACCATGCTAGAAGGAAGCATGTAGATCCTTTAAGTTAAAGCACTAATCAAACACTCCATTAGTCCACGGAGACTCCTGCTTGACGTCATCTGTCAACCTGTCCAACACCACTGCAAACAAAAAGAGGCACAGAGCAGATCCCTGATGTAATTCCATCCACCTTGAACTCATCTACTCCCATTGAACACCTCACTGCTGTTTTGGTGTCCCCATACATGTCCTGCAACACTGTCACATACTTCTCTGCCATACTTCCTGACTTCCTCATGCAGTACCGCAGGCCCTCTCTTGGCACTTTATCATGTACTTTCTCTATTGTCACAACGACATAGTGCAACTCCTTCTGACCTCCATAGTTCTCCATCAAAGGTCTCAAAGAAAACATTGCATCTTTCTCAACAAGAAGCCATACTACTGCTCACTGATTGTCACTTAACCTTAAACTCTTTCATAGCTTTATGGTTTGGCTCATTAACTTTATCCCCTCTGTAGTTACTACAGCTGTGCACATCACCCTTGTTCTTGAAAATTGGTACCAGTAGACTCCATTCCTCAGGCATCCTCTCACTCCCCAAGATTGTGTTAAACAATATGGTTAAAAAGTCCACTGCCCTCTCTCTAAGCACAGTAGATGCTCTTAGTTCCTCATCACGACTGTTTGTTACACACACAGCAGGAGAACTGTTGAGTACAAGAGTTATAAACTTATTATCAATTTTTAATGCCTAAATGCTTCAAGATAGTCACTGTGGGTTACCTCAAAGAGAATATGAAAACCATGAGGCAAATGTGAAGCCGGGGAATAAATGAATATATATTGTAGCCTTGTAGAATTAATTACGCTCTGTTATGTCTTTAAAATATATTAATATTTGCAATAGCATATGTATGCTGTGGAATGGCTATCCATTCTATCCATTAGCTATACCTCCTTTTTTTATTAATAAAAGAAAAAAGAGGAAGAGTGAAAGAGGAAGATGAAGCACTCACAGAAAACACCATTAGCTAGTGGGAGATTATAAACACAGAATGGATCCCAGCAGAAGAAGAACCTCAGCCCAGAACTGAGCTCTTCTATGCCTCCCTTTAGGACTCCAGTAAAATCCTTAAATCAATTAAAAAAATTCCTGAGGATTATAGAAATCATTAATAATTCACTGTGTGGGTTACAAAGAAGCAAAACTGAAGTCATCATATCTGAACACAAGAGGGTGCAACACACTTGCGTGTCCACTGTATTAAAATACATCTATTGCACATTAGTGTCAAAGAGTTCAAAGGCAGTGGCACACACTAACAGTACCTAAACATGCCAGCATACACGCTTCAGCTCTCACACCACCAGTGAAAGCATAAATACAGAAAATAAAGGCTTGCACACATGCAGCTGAGACAGCATGTGCATGGTGAAAGGACAAGATGGTGAGCAAAGGCAGGACTCTTGTTGTCTTTCAGGAATCATCAACAAATGTCAACAAAGATAAGCTGCTGGCAAGTTCAAGTTCTCAGTTCTGAACCGCTCAAGACAACTACAGTTACAATTTCATTTAATGTGGTTGCCACGTAACCTCAAACAATCCCTTATATATTTCCAAAGGTTTGGAGCTTTAAAAATCATTTGTTAGCTTTGTGATAATTCTTCAAGTTACTCTGCCTCAAATCTTAATCTCTTGCTAAAGCCTAACCACACATTAAGGGTCAGAAAAGCAAAGAAATAGTGCAGTTCAAATGTTTCAGTAGATCAGACACTGGACACTATTTAATCTCTATTAACACATTTCTTTGCATCTTATTTTGCATCTTATTTGTGTACAGTGGAGTTTTAATAATGTATGTGTGTGCCTGTTTTCACTGGTGCTGGTTAACATGCTCAAAGTGCTTCTAGAAGCAAGTCTCTCAGCTCAGCTGTCATTTTGAAATGCTTCTGGGTAATTATTTGATAAATACTTCTAAATACTGTTCTGACTTTGCCTAAAAATAAATATGAAAAAGCTCTTGGAATTTTTACTTGTACTCTCCCATAGATTTAAATTCAAGAGTGTCACGTGGCTCTCTTACAATGTCCCTGACATGATTTTAGTGTTTGTGCATTGATTTCATTTATCTTTAAACAACCTTGATAACAGATAGTATGTACTGTATAAGTAATCTCTTTAGGCTGTTTTGGCCCAACAGCCCCTGCTGTTCACCCCTTCTGTGTTTCAGCAACAACCAATTAGAATAAAGTTAGTTTAAAGGGACAGTGGGCTTAACGGGAGGAGAGATGAACCAGGCAGTGCATCAACTAAAGGGCTGCACCAAGTACCAATATAAGAGAAATAGGCCATGGATTATTTTGAACTGTGAATCAAACAAAGCTATTCTACAAGAGTGCTGCAGATGAGCAAATGCTTCTCATGATTCACTCTCTGGTAAGGTTGCAATGTGAAGTCTCTTTATCTCTTTTTTTTAAAGATTGATTCCTTACCCCCCCCCCCCACACACACACACACACACAAACACACACACACACACGCTTTGAAAAAAGTTACACACACAGACATGCGATGTTTGGGCCTCTGCTGTCACAGGACAGCTTCAAAACCATCTATCACCTCTAATTGGATTTAAAAGGAAAATAATATGACATTATGCTAAGCTGTTTGTAGTGTCAAACTGATGACACCTGCTACAATTAGGCAGACACACATACACATACACACACACACACAAACTGTTCATTCCAGAAGATATCAGAGTGTCGGCAGAGAGGAGAAACAGTTGCTAAGAGACCTGGCTTCCTTGCCTCTTGCCGCTCAACATCATTATCTGGCCTTTACTGTCACTTTCCGCTCAGCCCAGTCAGTCCACTGTTACTGTGGAGAAG
Source organism: Apistogramma diplotaenia (assembly GCA_015052665.1). Taxonomy (NCBI): domain Eukaryota; kingdom Metazoa; phylum Chordata; class Actinopteri; order Cichliformes; family Cichlidae; genus Apistogramma; species Apistogramma diplotaenia. Next base: position 42,226 of record VOQJ01023533.1, on the reverse strand, counting down.
GGAGCTTGTTTCTCACCTTGTTCAGCAGTGTAGGCTGTGCTGAAGTCAAAATTAATAAGGGGTTTGTTGGAGCCATCCGTCTCGGAAAGAAAACACTGGTCTCGGATGGGCGAGCCAGGCAGCTTAATGACTACATTACATCCAGGTGAATGCCTGGGGGAGTGGTCTGGGAATGGAGGTGGGGTGGGGGTGGTGGAGGTAAGGTTTTTAATGCTTCATTTGTCCTAATACCAGATTTCTTGTCTCTCTTGTGGGGCACAATTAAAATCCATGTAGTCCAAAACGGCACTGCTGCTGTTCAGAACAGGCAGCGTGAACATGAAAGATTTTGGTTCAACCTAAAACTGTGACATCTTTGATCCTCCTACTGCTCGGCAGTAAATTTCTCTGTGGGTTGTTCAGCTTTTCATCTTTTCTTCTCTTGCTGAGAACACATTACAGGTCATCAAAAATGAAAAGAGACAGTATCACAAATTCAGAGGTCCTAAAACTTGCATTATTTGATGATTTGTCACCAAAAGTGAATAATAGTGCACTCATACTTGCACACAGGAACAACAACAACTTTCTAAAGCTAGAAGAGTTCTGCTAGTTTTAAATGACATGTTTCTTTGCCTCTGGTTGTCTCGATGCTCGCCTTACTGAGATGCAGTAGGTTTGGCTTAGTAGGGGAAAAAAAATCTGTGTTGCATAGACAACTTTCAGTGTCTTCACAGTGGCAACTAGGAAGCAGAAAACACCATTCTCCATGGCATAAACCAGAGCCAAGCTGCAAAGCAGAGATGACTCAGAGCTGTACAGTTAACTGCTCAAAAAAGAAGGTTGGAAAATGTTCCATATTCAGAGGTAAACACATACTGCCTTTAGTTAATACAGAAGAAGATTTCATGCCCACTCCATTAAAACTGCAGAATAAGGTCCCAGTAGTCCTGATGGCAGTGAGAATATGCACGGCCCCATAACTTGTAGGACAGTTTGATTCTGATGCTTTAATAAGTGTACATGACCAAAAAATACACAATTATAAGCATCAAATGATTTTTTTCATAGAGTCTTCTGTAGAAAACAATTATTTTAGGAGTATATGTGTGCTCCAGGAGGTGGCCTCAGGGAGACCGAGGACATAATGGAGAGATTACATCTCATGGCTGGCTTGGGAGCACCTTGAAGTCCCCCCAGAAGAGCTGGGAGAAAGAGGTATTAGTTTCTCTGCTTAGACTGGATGGATGGATGGATACTTGTTCCCTGCATTGCCCGCCTGTTAAAAGATGATCGTCCAGTGCATATAAACCACACCCACATAATCTTGATGAAGCAGACTGACCTTCATTAATGCCTTCTGATGAACTGAAGGTAGAAAGGTAGAGAAACTAATCTCACAAATTGCTTTGTCCATTGTGTAGCCATGGATATATTTTTATGAAAAGAAATCCGGTTTTTAAGAACTTCACTTGACTTCATCAGCAGACAAGCAAACAATATAAATTTTCCTTCACATACAGTGTGACACAATCTTTAAACAGTGATTTGCAATATGTCTACTACAAGCTAATGTGGACCTGTTTGGTGTTTGCTTGTGAAACTGTTTATAATCTTTAAAATCCCAGACACAAAGACAAACCTTTTTGTATATTTAGATGTAACAACCTGCTTTGCTTGCATGTGCGAGTAGCGTGCTGAGAAGATTTGACAAAACTAAGCCAGTTGCTGTAATACAAGCACGATGACAACCTCATTTTCTTATTTCTTAAGTGTAAACCTATAGGAAGTCACTTTGATCAGCTTAGTCTGAGGCTGCTGACCTAACAGTGTTCTGTGTAAATCAAACATTAAGTACAATGAATACTGAAACTGGTCCTCTGCAGAGCAGTGAAAGCAAGCCAGTTCATTAGTCCGAGGAGACGGGTGAAGTAGCTGAAGAGTGCAAAGTAATTATGTCATGAAATTAGGAAATTGTGGAGAATGCCGCTCTCAGCTGTGG
>VOQJ01023533.1:16653-29208 GCA_015052665.1 Apistogramma diplotaenia | reverse complement strand
GGGCAGCTACGGTAGTACACTTACAAATACACCCCTCCCCCCCACCCCCCCCGGTAACCTAAAGGAAGTCACTTTGTCTGCATCCATCGTCTAGAAACTGTCAGTGTCTCACTCTCTCCATCTGTTCACTGGCACCAAAACAAGCACAAGACTGATGCTTCATATAGAAAAGTCAACGGGTTCTTTATTCTTCTTCATGCGCACAGAAACCAGCAGCAGTGACATCCTATCGATGGAACCCAGAAGGCGCCTAACGACTGCGGCCAATTCTTCAGCCTGCACAAGAGCCTGATCTCTGCTTTGAGTGGTCAGTAAGACTAGAAAAGCACCATATAAATGCCAATCCATTTCTGTCTTCATTTTTTGTCTCAGAGTAACCATGGTGATTATGAAACCCATACCAAAGAGCAGCATATACTATAAAATGGAAAAAAAAGAAAAGAAGGAAATTTAAGATTGAGAAACTTTGGCTGTACTTATGTGATTCCTCCCACGTTATGCATGAGTGAGTCACAGATGCAGATGAGAGCTTTTACCGAGCGAGTGAGAAAAACGGTTATTCTGCGTCATTCAAAGATATGATTGTCGGCACCGAGCTGCACACGTCAACTAAATGTGTCTGGTAAATGTAGTATATGTGCTTTCTCTTTTTATTTTTTGGAGAGAAAAGTGAACTAAACTAAGTTAACTAAATCAGCAGTGACCCAAGAGATATATCAATAAAGTATAAAAGCAGGAACTCGGGTATTATTTTTTATCCATTCTGGGAATTTTGAGAATGCAAATTACTCTTCACAAACTTCAGAACTGGCCTTTGATTAAAGTTTACTTTATGAGCACAAACAAAGTTTTTTTTAATCCTCATAAGTAACAGTGGTACAGTGCTGTGCAAAAGTCTTGAGTCACTTCATTTCTTTATATTTTGATAGGAAATTGGGAGGGGCAGCACCGTGGTTAGCCTCACAGATAGAATGACATCTGGAAGGTGTGGGTTTGATTCCAGTCTCTGTGTGGAGTTTGCATGTTCGCCCTGTGTCTGTGTGGGTTTCCTCTGGGTACTCCAGTTTCCTACCACAGTCCAAAGACATCCACTTACTGGGGTTAGCTTAATTGGTCTGAATAGTTGTCTCTGTGAACAGGATAAGCAGAAGAGAAGGGATGGTGATGACCAGCTTCAAAACCTGAACATTCTTAGGCAAGCTTACTTCTTCAGGAACAGCGCTTCAGACTCCTTGAAGGACATCCAAATCTCTTCTTTGAATGTTGGCTGCCTTTTGTTCTGTACTCTGTCAAGATGATCCCACACTGCTTCAGTGATGTTGAGGTCCGGGCTCTGGGGAGTGCAATCCATGACTGATAGAGTTCCACTGTGGGTTTTTCTATTCAGGTATGATTTTCCTGCATTGGCAGGGTGTTTGGGATCATTGCCATGAAAAATGACGCTGTTGCCAACAAAATGCTTTCCAGATGGTATTTCATGGTGACTGTCATTCATAATTCCATCAGTTTTGGCAAGATCTCCAAAAACACTGGCTGAAATGCAGCCCCAAACTGTGACAAAGACTCTTTTATGGATTCTCTGTAGACTCTCACTGTTGGACCTCTCTCCTGACTGCCTCTGTACATATTGACAAAAAAAATTGAGACAAAAATTTTTCAGTCTATATTCATTCATCACTCCATCAGAGCTGTTGCCACTGATTTTCAGTCCAGTTCTTCTGTGGTTTGGAACACAGCACATCAGCCTTTCCTCCCCGTTTCCTTCCTTAAGTATAGCTTCTTGACAAGGACCCTTCCACTGAGACCATTTGTGATGAGGCTTCAGTGAACAGTGGATGGATCAGCTGAAGGGTGAGATGCATCTCTCAGATCGTGTGTCAGGACTTTGCTGAAGCTTTTTTTCTTCTATTCCTTAAGGACATGACTTGCAGATACTGTTCATCTGCTTTAGATGTCCTCCACTTGTCCAGTTTCTTCAGATTTCTTTTAAGGACACACTGTACACCCTGCAGACTATTGTGCAAAAAACACTATTTGATGCCTGTAAAACTGTGTTATTGCTGGCATGTTTAGTAGATTCAACTAAAGACATGGGAACAAGAGATGTGCTTTTGCAACAGGCTGCTTATAACAAAATGCCTAAAGATAATTAAATTTAGCTCTTTGCTTACTCAACACTGGTTCATCCCTTAAGTTAGGAGCCTTTTTTATGCTTGAACGAGTCATAGGTCAATGTTAAATGGTTCAATAAACCTCTGAGAGACCTTCAAAAAGCCTGGAGAAATGTTGTTCAAAACCACTTTTTTTAAAAATGACACGAAATTCTGGCTCCTTGGATACAAAGCATGAATAAATGAGCGGTGACTCAGGACTTCTGCACAGTACTGTATCATAAACAATACAAAGACAGAGGACGGTGCTGTTTTATACTTAAATATAAAACACCAATATTCCAGTAATTTAATAAGTCAAAATTGAGAGGTTTATGAGCATGCAGCATCTCTAAGTGATGCTTGTAGTCTTCACGTGAACAAACGAAGGGCTGAATGAAAGGATGGGAGAACAAGTAAGAAAAAAGTGAGGCTACAGAAGAACCTTAACAGCAACAGGTACCACAAAAGAAAAGGCAAAGAAGCTGATACGAGGGGAAATAAAATGGCCATCACCATTTGCCCAAAGCTTTTCCAAAAAATGTTGTCCTCTGCGTGATTACCCGACGCTGGCTTTGTCCGTCTGAGTACTATTCATTTCTCCTCTTCCTGTCGCTGCTCTTCACTTACATAACAGAAAAAAGAAGCATAATGGTGGTGCTCAAATCTATTTTCCTGTAAGGGCCAGCCTGAATAACGCCTCCATGCTCATCATCTTAACAACTGTTTCCTGTGTGGTGTGTGCGTGTGTGTGTTTGTGTGTGTGTTTGTTTGTGTGTGTTTTGGGCAATTATTGCCTGACCTCTTCTTCCACCTCTCCTCCCTATTGATTGTAAAAACTTGGATTAATAATTCACAAAAAAGAAGAAAGAAAAACAGTGTGACTTTTAACTACTGCTTGTTGCCCATGGCAGCAACCAGAGTAGGTGTTTGCATGTTTTTTAAGTGTGTGTCTCTTGTGCTTGTGAATGTTGCAGTGAGCATTAGTGTGCAGCTCTTCTTCTGTATTTTAAAAATGTATTTTGTGTTCAGCAACTCAAACGCTCCCAAATGCAAGGCTGCTGATATTATGACTTCAGTTCTCCCCATTGGTTTTTGTTCTTCTCTCCGAGCACTATGACAGAAAATGGGTTTGTGTGATCTTCATGTTTGACCCTTCTATGAACTCCAACCTGCAAAATATGGCCTCATTTGAACCTGAATGTGTAGAGTCACTTTTAAATGAGAAAGCTGACTTGTAACCAATAGTCTTTTAAGGACTGTTGATGGGCTAAGCAGAAGAAAAGGCTACAGTAAATTGGTTACTTTTACACTATTTTTGTATTACTTACATAATCAACATATGATGCTTTCATACTGCAAATCTCTGGCCTAGTTTTTTCAGAGCCTTTTATAATCGTCACTGGAGCTCAGATGCTACACTTCAAATGTGATCAATTTAATTTCTAGACCCTGGTTATGCCTCTTCTCCCAGGTAATGTGTTTTGGGCATAAATTACAGGGAGGAGACCCTGGGGAAATCCCGGGACATGTTGGGGGTGCCTCAGGGTGCCCCTGGACGTCCTGGAGCCCAGGGAGAAGGAGATTTGGTGATCTCTGCTTAGACTGCTGCACTTGCTGCTGATAAAGAAGGATGGATGTGTATCAGTCTTTTCATCTACAAACATTTTTCACTTTCCAAAGTCAGCAATCTAATGACCTCATCCACTTTGCACAATGATTAGCCAGGTGTGCAGTGTTGGAAAAACAGATCCTCTAACTCAAGCTTTTTTCTTTCCTTTTAGCCCCAAAACCAATAAACAATTTTATCCTTTGGTGGTTAGATGTAGTTAAAAAGCAGCATTTGTGTTCAAACACAAAATATTATTTTAGTTTCTACAGAGCTGCAGACAAAGTGAGGAAACTTGCTTTACGTCATCAATTTCCAGGAGTTCATCTATAACCTCCTGAGACCCAGGAAAAATATGTTTTGATTTCGATTTTTTCATACAAATCAAGCGTTCAGTAATACATTTTACTTGTAAGTTTCTTTCTTGTAACCCAAGGACACTTTACAAGGATAAAAACAAAACAGTAAAGAACAAACAAGAGATTAAATGACCAAAGTAACTAAAGCGAGTATGCAATCTTGAATGGCTAAGTTCTGAGTTGTGATCTGAAGACAGGAAGAGAGTCAATATTGCAAATGTCAGGTGGGAGAGATTTCCACAGTGGGAGAAAGCTCGGTTTCCCATGGTACTGAGGCAGGCACAGTAAGGGGGATAGGAGAGGTGCACCCTTACTCCTGCACAGTAAGGGTGCAGGAGGAGGAGGAGGTAATATGAAGAGGTTGCGGATGGCCTTGTATGCATACAGAAGGATTTTGAACTGAATTCTGAATTTAACTGGAAGCCAGTGAAGTTGCTGTTTTATCTGGGATGGCATGGTAAAATGAGGGGGTTTTGGTAATAATGTGACAGACTGAATTTTGAAGCATTTGAAGATTCTGGAGGAATTTGTGAGGGATGCCAGATAGAAGAGAGATGCAGTGATCAATACAGGCAGTAGCAAGACTATAAACAAGGATGAAGGTGGTATGTTGGGACAGGAGGGGTGGAGGCAATTTATGTTTCATAGATGGAAACGTGCAGTCTGGATAATATTGATATAGGAGTGAAAGGATAGAGTGCAGTCAAGGATGACACCTATAGACTCTTAACCTGAGGGGAGGGGAAACATGAGGAACTGTCAATTGTGAGGGAGAAACTTTGGATTTTGTTCTAACAAGAAGAAACTCCGTTTTGTTGTTGTTTAATTTAAGAAAGTTTGAGGTGAACCAGGATTTGATTTCAGATAAGTAGGTGGTGACGGGGGAGGGAGGGAGGGAGGGAAATGTTAGGTTTGTTAGTGGATATGTAGAGTTGATTGTCATCTGCGAAACAATGGAAATGGGTTCTGAATTTGCAGAAGATATTGCCAAGGGTACGGAGGTAAGTGATGAAAAGGAGAGGCCCCAAGACAGAGCCTTGAGGCACACCTGAATATACAGTAGACTAGTGAGATTTGACAGACTTAAGCTGGATGAACTGAATGCAGCCTATAAGAAAAGAGCGGAAACTGTCAAGAAGGATGTGGCTGATGCCAGTAGAAAATAATCTATTGAGGAGGATGTTGCGGGAGACAGTGTCAATGGCTGCATTCAGATCAAAGCGGATTTGGATGGAGCATAGTCGGGAATTGGCTGCCATGAGGAGTGCCATTTAGTTGATTTTTTTTTCACTGAATAACAACATAAGGGAGTCACAGGCTACAGTAAAAATAAGAAGGAAATAAGAATATTACTGAGCAGTGAAAACAGGGTCTTGATGTTGCCATCATTGGAGGACATTAGGGTGGAGTAGTGAGCAGATTTGGTTTGAGTTATTCAGTCCTTATAATGTCATATGTGAGATTTGTATGTGTCTTTATGGACAATGAGAGCAGTTTTTTCATAGAGACGCTCTAATTGACCCTCTTTGTTTTTCAGTGAGCAGAGATCAGGGGTAAACCAGAGGGCGGGATGGGTGAAGGAAAGTGACCGTGTTTTCACAGGGGCGAGAGAATCGAGAATGTCTGTTAAACAACAATCAACTGTTCAACCTTCACAACAGGGAATCAGCTGCCTCCAAACCATCCTCCTTGGTTTGGCTTTGTCTCCAAAGCGCTTGATCTGAGCGGTCCCTCTGATGTGCTCTTCTAGTCCATTCTCTCCAAACCATACATCATAGCGGGCCTTTGCTGTTGTCCTGTAAACCATCCCTTCCACTCTTGCTGCTTTCCTTCTGTCACAAATCACCCCTGACACTTGCTCTGCCCTGCCTGCACTCTCTTCTTCACCTCTCTTGTGCACTGTATGTTTCTTCAGTGATCCCAGGTAAAAGTGGCAGTAAATCCTTTAGCTGCAACCCCATTTAAGAACATAATCTCCATTTTTGGGATCACATTTGAAAGAAGGGAGAAAATTAACAAGTCGGCTCAGAGTGATTATTTTTCTCTTTTGTGTACAGGCTCTCAGCCTACAAGCACAAGTAATCACCTGGGTTAAATGATTACTGGTGGTATCAAGCCATGTATCACAAATGCAGATACAGAAACTGCAGCAGTGTGTCAGCTCTGTTAATCTCGTGGTACAAATATGATAGTTTTGGTGTTGTGTTTAGACCCTGAAGTTATTAATTTATAGGCTTAATCCAGCAGACAGGATGGGCTGATGAAAAAAATGTGCTGCTGCGAGATTTGGGCTGAATAAAAACACTATGCAATATGATGCCACAAAATCTTGCAAATATATGAAAATCTTCATATCTTTGCATCTCCGTTCATCTCCAGAACATTGATTTATTAAAATACCCTGCTCCCATTACTTTTTTCCTGAAATGATACCACGTGTCCATCTCTTTTCTATTCACTATGAAAGTAGAAACATATGTGATTTACTTACGGACTTTCAGCCCAGAGGACATTTTACGTTTACATATATGCTCTGTCAGCTCCTCTTCCTCCATGCTGCCTCCAGGCTAGAGAGCAGTGTAAAGTACAAACAGATGAAGCAGTGGTAGTGCTTTGCACTCTTGTGCTGGGTTGGATTGCCTTATTACAGGTCTATCTCCTCTCAACAGTCACTACCGATCCAAGTCATTAGACAGCAGAGTGCCTGCTTGAGAGCGCACTGGAGCAGAAAGATATGGAAGGGTGGTGAGGAGGGGAAAAAGGAGAGAAAAAGCAGATAAAAAGAAGGAGGAGATGAACCAATGCCTCACTGTCACCGCTTGCAGAGGAAAGCATCAAGAAGGAGAAAGGAAATGGAGGAATATGAGAGGAGGCAAAGATTGAGTCACACTCAGAAGTGGCAAAACAAAGAAACAGGGTGATTAATGAAAGAAAAACAGAGGAGAAAAGGGGAGCATAATCTGCTCCCAGGCAACAGAGGGAAACATGCAGATGAAGGAAATAGAGAGAAAGGTCAGAAAGCAGAGATGAGAGACAGAGAAAGAAAGGAAAGATTTAAAAAATCTGTCAGAAGATAAAAATCTGATACAGAAATGAGGATATGTAAGGTGTGGGCAGAAGGGAAAGACGCAGTAGAAAGTGGCCATGGATCAGAAACAACGAGACAAAGGCTTCGAGGGGGAAAATACAGCAGAGTGGAAAAGGAGAGCAAACTGAGGTAAAAGAAGTACTTCAGTCCAACTTGAGTGTTGGTGTCACTGTCTCCCTGAGGTGAAGAGCCTGTAGTTCAGTAGAATAAGTGAACTATCTTGGTAAACACTGCACTCCCTTATCTTTGGACTGAAGTGTGCATTCAGCCGAGCGCTAGGAGAGTCTCATGTCTGGAAAACGCCAACAGGCAGCACTCTGGATCACAGAAGGAGTTTGGATGCAGAAACTTGTAGTTCCTGTCAGTGCAGCATGTTTAACTATTTTTTAGTACTAATTAGCAGACAGTTTAAAAAAAAACCTGTAGTCTGTGTTATGTGAGGTTCAGCACGAATATTATTATTAACGTTTAAATACCGAATGGCTTTATGTAACAATCTGTTCTTATAGAGTTGCAGTTTGTTTGTGTCCTCTTTAAATCTCTGTAGAAAAAGCACTTATAGATATTATTTGCTGTCCTTCGCCCCCTGAATGCGAGTTTCTTTGCCATCATCCTTGTGTAGCTGTGTTGCTGTATGGATACCTTCATGGACCTGAAGTGTCCATTCCAATCCCTGCACTTAAGTCATCAAATGTCTACTTGTGTTACATATTGCCAGTAACTGCTACAGTGCCAAGGGTCTGTTAAGACTGGTACACACAAGCATTAATAGGGACAGCTTGTCACACCCACACATACAAACACTGTGCATGACACATTTCAGCTCTGACAATTTGTTGGGAAAAAATGAGAATGATAATGTTGCTGAGAGTGTGTAGGTCTAATGTCATCAAAATAAGTTACGAAGCACTTCGCATACATTTTATTAGGTGTTCAACTCGAATTGGAAGAAAACCCCTCGTTGATGTCAGAGGTCAAAAGAGAATGGCGGTAACAGTAATTCAAATACTTGCTTGTTACCACAGCAGTACTGTATGCAGAAGAGCATCTCTGAGCACACAGAACATTGAATCTCAAGCAGATGGGTTGAAGCAGCAGAATATCGCATCAGGTGCCGCTCCTGCCATCTAGGAGCAGGTAAATGAGGTCTACCCAACAAATGTTGCCTGGGCTGATGTGGGTTGATTTCGGCAGCAACATTCAGATGGTAGGGCATGGGTCCATCCTCCCTCGTGTCAACAATCCAGCTGGTGCTGGTGTAATGGTCTACGGGAGATTTTCTTGGCACACTTTGGGCCCCTTAGAAACAACTTAGCATTGTCTGAGTATTGTTGCAGACCATGTCCATCCGTTTATGACCACAGTGATAGATGCTTGCAGCAAGACAACATGACCATGTCACAAAGCTCAGAATATGGTCATGTTGAACTGGTTTCTTGAACATGACAATGAGTTCACTCAGTCAATAACAGAGCATCTTTGGGATGTGGTACAATGGGAGATTCTCTGTAGCAAATGTATGATGCTATCATGTCAATATGGAATGAAATGTCTGAGGAAGGTTTCCAGCACCTTGGTGAATCTACGTCACGAAGAAGCAAGACAGCCCTGAAGGCAAAAGAGGGTGGAACCCGGTACTAGCAAGGTGTGCCAACGTGTCTGGTAAGTGTGCAATAAAAAGATCAGGAAACAGTAATGGAGTATACAACAGTAACGTGTGGTGGAGTTCATGGCTGGTGAGGCACTGACGTCATCACATCAGATTTACAAACATATCAACCTACAAAGCAGCTTATTCACCATTTGATTGGCAACAGTTAACGTGTTTTGTTTAAAATTTCATATCAGCATTCTTTACATATACAAACTAGCATAGAAAAAATAACTTTATAAAAATAACGTTATTATCTTCATACCTTTACTTATAAATGGAGTCCAAGTTCTTTTGAAGGAAAGCATAGATAACTTGTTTGCTAACTGTTTACTGTAGCTTGCTGTCTAATTCTATTATTCTCCAGCTGAGGAGTTGTAAGAAGAATCCTTGGGATCACCAGCGCCCCCTGCCATGAGGCACGAGAACTGCGTGCCTCACCTAGTGTCTCTGCAGCAGTTTTACGATTGATCAGCACAAGAAACGTTACACACATACAGTTGTTGATTAAAAACACTGTGCATTATATACACCAGCTAAAATATAGAAATTTAGTTCATGTAGTAAAAGTGCTCAAACATTTTTCAGGGGGGCAGCGATACGGTCTCAGTGTATAGTATGCCAGCACAGTTAGCATAGTGATTATGCAATCCATGGAGAGGCTCAGCGTGCTGGTGCCTCACCCCTCGTCTCTTCTTAATATTTGAACGGTAAATGTGAAAATCTTGCGATTTTGAAAAAAAAAAATCTAAAAATGGTGACGTTAAATGGAAAAGAACTTTAAAGTACAAATCACTGAATAAATATAACCATTTAATTTCTTTTTTCATTTTATATTTCCATGATGACAAGTGATGCATGGCCTCACCTGCCTCCCCTGACTGCACGTCACTGGTATACAATATAATCAAAGATAATAAATCTAGTAGCAAAGCTATTGGTGTATTAGCTTCATTGACCTTTTCTGCAGGTTATTCACACAACTGACACACATGAACAAAAAAGTATATATATAAAAAACTTGGAGAAAGTGAACTGATCATTAAATTATTACAGCTTAAACCCTCCAATGTTAATGAGATGTTAGTTTTTGTTCCAACAAAAACTGCATGAGCTTTATGTGCAGTACTTGGACCTGATAGCCCATCGCCTTTGTTTATCATTCATTTCATTGTCACACAAGCATGTATCACCAGTACATTTTATGGTGCCGTTGATGTATGCTTGGATCAGAGATGTTTGCAACTCAGTCTGGGGAAACATTATTCTTGTTGGCGGTCTTAGTTTGGTTTCTGTCATCTTTCCTGTTTGCTGCTGGCAGAGTCTTTAGACACTCATGTTTTCTTTTGCCAGTCAGTCTCCATGGCAAACTTGTGTCCATCTGTGCTTTTCAGGTTGTTATGGTGTTTCTCTGTGTCTCTCAAATGTTGTCCTCAATCCTGCTTCATCATTTTGCGATGTTTTTCTTCTGTACTAACCCATTTTGTAACCCTGTGATTTTAAACCTTTTTGCCTGCTCATACTCTCTGAGGGACGAGGCTGAATGGAAATGACTGGTACTGTATTGTGGTGTGTAGAGAATAGTAACAGCTTTGACAGCACTCAGTCAGAGGTCAGGAAAGGGAATGACAGCTCTACATTCATAGCAGTGACTCAGAGGACCAGATGACTCTTGCAGACGTCAGCTCTTCTTGTCAGCTAAGTGAGACAAAGGTGAGATAAACTAGGATGTTTCTTAGACTACACCTGTCTGTGGTAGGATGTTTTTCTAGTAAAGTGTTTTTTTTTTCAGCCTCTGACATTTCACACTTACTCTCACAGGCCACTTCATAACTCACTTGTTCTGGGTTCTTAATCCTTTGAGGCACAAATTCAACAAGATGCTCAAACAATTTCTCTGAGATTTTGATCCATATTGAAATGATAGGCTGAAAATTCAGAGAGCTTGTACTCTGTGACTTCCTGTTTCAAGTAATTTCAAGCTGTTGCATCGACTCCATTTGTATCATTTGTAAACCCCTGCGCTGCTGCACTGATGAATGAAATAGTAGCTAAAACCAACACAATTGTGCACTTGTGTCTTCAACTTAGCTTCACAAGTTACACTGCATGCGCAAAAAGTTTAGAGATGCACAACCTGCTGAAAGAACATCAAACCATGGCTCACACCAGCAGATGTGCACCAAAATTTGCAAGTGAAACAACGAGTATAACGGGGCCTTAAGTGGTGCAAAGTGCGCCAAGAAATCATCCCCAAGACACCAGCAGCAGCAGCAGCCTGAGCTATTGATACAAGACAGGATGGTTCCATGCTTTCATGTAATTTACGGCAAATTCTGAACATACCATCCAAATATCACAGACGAATATGAGGAGACCCATCAGACAGGACATTATTACAGCCTTCTACAGCAATTGTAGCCTTGGTTTCCCGTTATTAGCTGACAGGAATGGCACCCAGTGTGCTCTTCTGCAACTGTAGCCCAACTGTTGAGGGTTAAGTGTTGTTACAGTTGGTTTTACTGTAACAAGTGGTTGCTTGAGTTACTGTTGCCTTCCTATCAGCTTGAGACAGTTTGGCCAATCTTGTCCGAATTCTGTCTGCAACATTTTTGCTCAGAGAATTGCCTGTCTTACATGCCTAAATGCACCAAACTGTATGTATATGTTACTTTCTCACACATTCCATATTTTATTAATGCAACTGAATATAATCTGAATGTTTTACCTTGTTCATAGTGTGTCGCCTGCAATAAATTCTGTGTTCTATAGTAGAGTTACGTATAATCCAAAATACTGAGTGACACAGTCTACGTTTAAATTTAAAGGCTTAAAACTGTATTAAATTCTCTGTTAATAAATATTGCAACATCCACTCATTGCCCAGCTGTGCACTAAATGAAAGCAGTTCAACAAGCACTGCATTAACTTTTTCCAAGTAAAGACAATTGCAAGTCTAACAGCAGTAAGTGTGATGCAATATAAGTAAATTTTATTCATAAAGGGATGATTGAAGTTGCTTAATTTTTTTTGCCTCAGTCAGCAGTTAAATGATTGCTTAACTCTCCTGCTATCACCTCCAGTGTAAACGAAAGCCTTCTATTTTGGGATCCCGAATATGTAAAAAAGGCACGATCCATGATCCATGTTTTATTTGTTACAAATGCAGTGTTTGTTGCATGAATCAGATTTGAACAAAGAACATAAAACATAGCAATGAGGGAATTCCTAAAATCAAACTGATGCGGGCTGCAGAAAGCTCACAGGCCTACACTCTGCCCACGTTGCTCTCATCGCTTTCAGGTAAAAGTCTCATGAATGATTTAAAGATTTTCATGCATCTATTACATCCACTCCTGAAAAATGGTAACTTGCAGTGTGTTAGACCTCTGGAGAATTTACAGAAAGTTTGCCTTTCAATTCAATCACATTTTCTGCTTGACGGGTGCTTTATACTGTAAGGTGAACGCCCTGCAGTACTGAAGGTGCTGTCAACGTGAGCACAAAGAGAAATAACACAACGGCAGTCAAATGCTTGGTCAAGAAAAGACTTAAAATTCAACTTTTATTTTGGAATAAATAATCCACTGTCTCAGTCTACAGGTAAACATATCAAAACATAAATAGGAAGAAAGGCCGTGTTTTATTAGTGTTAATATAATTCCAACAGTAATGTAAGCAGAGGGGAACTAACATGA
>VOQJ01023533.1:2634-16633 GCA_015052665.1 Apistogramma diplotaenia | reverse complement strand
CTAATAAAACACGGCCTTTCTTCCTATTTCTGTCTCAGTCTACAGGTAAACATATCAAAACATAAATAGGAAGAAAGGCCGTGTTTTATTAGTGTTAATATAATTCCAACAGTAATGTAAGCAGAGGGGAACTAACATGATTATACAAAAGTAATAAATTAGTAGACAACTGATGGTGAATGTAGAGGAATGCACCAAAAAATGGAAAATATCCCGTCACACAGATTACAAGAACATACAGTTAAGCAGCTTTATTTACCTTTTTGATTAACATTATTTTATTATTTAAAAAAGGCAATCATTAACGTATCAGAGCATTTACAAATAATTCAAAATAAAAAAATCACATTATTTATATAAATACTGTTAACGAAGGGTCTTTTTCATATCTATTTTTTGTTGTGCATATCTTGCATCATTTTCTGGGTGCTAATTATTTTAAATATACATAAGTTGTGTGATGTCCTGATTAACTCGCAGTACTTCAGATTCTTCTAAATAGTAAAATGAAGATGCTTGCAGGCTGAGTTTGTCCTGGAAAATGGCTAACTAACTGATCGTACTGGAGTAAGTAAAAAATGGCTCGGAGAGATCTCAGAGCTAAAAGAAAGAATTTCTTCTTGTGTTCATGAGCGAAACAGCTGCATTTTAATTTTGCCGAATAACTCCGGGCCACGAGTGACTCACAGAGAAATAACAGATGTAGATTGCCTTTTCGTTAACAATTTGAAACAAAATGATTGCTGTCAGCTCTTATTGTTGCAGTTATCATCTCTGATTTTGGAGCGAAAGCGAATAAACAGCCACATCTTTCTGAACAAGGTTTTCTTTAGACAGCTAGACTATATCATTCTTCAAGCTTTAAATTACCACGTCACATTCAATGGCAATACTTAAAAAACAATAACAGTAAGGAAAGCAAACCCACCAAAGAGTTGAATACTGTGTTGCAATTTCAAAAATGCCATTCTTTTTTTTCTTTTCTTTAAAAAAATATACTATCTGGAACAAAACTGGAACAATGGCCCATTCTTTGCATGATTTCAGACAAAGGAAGACAAGCACTGTGGCTGCCAGCTTCAGCTTACATGGTTTTGTCACTCTTTAATTTAGCCAAAGAAGACGGGAGTCCCGCACAGGCCGGGGAGGACCCTCGGCTGCCAGTAACGATCTTTCCGCAGATTCACCAAAGGAAACTTTTACTTCCTTTAGCCAACTTTTCTATACGAAACAACACTAGACTCACCTACAGCTGTGTTTACAATCAGCCGACTCCTCAGTGCAGCAGTGCTGAAAAAACCTGTCACATGATCCAGTCTTGCATTCTGATTGGTTCTGGGGATGTTGAGGTTTTTGACAACACACTGATAATTCATACTAATGGGAGACGGGTATTTAACGGGTAATAACGTGACGTGATTTGAAAGGATTTCGTAAATTAAAATGAAACTAGCAAACGACTGGTTAAAATTGGTGGTTGCACCCAGAGGCTGAGGTGATTGCACAGGTCACCTGGTAGGAGGCAGACTGTCTCCAAGCAATTGCAGTCTAACCCGGATCGACTGCAATCACTCAGACAGATCAGTGCAGGTTTGCAAATAATTGCCATCTAATTTATAAACACAGAAGGACTGCAACACATTACAATCAATCAGAGTCAATCTTTGCCAATGAGCGCAACTTGCTTGCAAAGGGTCTCTTTGCAATAGAGGGCTCGACTCAGCTGGTTGTTTTCTGGTTTCATTTGTATAGAAAAGCGAGGTGGCTGAGTTTGTTTGTCATGTTGCAGTTAAATTAGCAGCAACTACGTCACTATTTGCGGAGGAAGTTCTGAATTTCATCTTCAAATTGAGTGAACTCTGAATGTAAATATTTAATGTAATTTATTATTTAATGTGAATTTCTATGTTGCAAATCTGTTGTTTACACAGATTTGCAACATACAGGAACAGATTTATGATTGCCATATTATCACAAACAGATTGCACGCAATTGCCTACTTGAACCCATTCAACTACTAACTGATAGCAGACTGAATCCATCCTATTGCCATTTTGCCATCCTCCTGACACACCAAATTTCCCTTGAGGAAGGCAACTGACTGCAATTGACCTGGTCCAACATCTTCAAAGCAACCATTTAACAGTCAAGTTTATGACTTTTAACGTTTGTTTTAACTACCATTTTTTGCGTCTCCACTAAAACTATAACATTTCTAACATGTAAAGCTTAATCTAAAGGCTCAGCAAATAGTATTAACAATAGTATGAACCAGAGCTCCTGGACTTAAATCACCAGGGATCTTGAACGGCGACACAAAAATCAATGACTACTGTCAACAAGTATCAGGCATGTGGTGTCTCTCTCGATGATCAATGGCACAGACTGATTGTAGAAACGGCTGCCGACCATTACAACTCGTTAAAGTGTGAAGGCTCACTGTCCCTATCTTGTTTGACGGGGCACATTCAGTCTTTCTTGAAAGAAAAAAAATGTGGGACTTTCTCCCCCTTGTCTGTGATGTATTTGCCCAATTTCAGTATAAAATGACCTTACTTTTATGAGGAAGACTAGATTTATTGAAGTTGGACAGTTCTGGTGTCATATAAAGGACTAATGACCACTACAGATATGACTTATTACTTAATATGTAGAGAATAATGACAATTGCTTCAGTTGTTGGTGTCCTGATGCCTTAACATAAGTCACAGTTAGTGAAAAATATGAATTAAGAAAAGAGAAATATGAGTTTTCAGAAATGGAGTATAAAAGTGCCTATTGGCAGATCACATCTCAAATATAACTTACTTGTTCTTTTGTTTTACCATGTGTAGACCATCACTGTATGCAAAGGTCATCTGCCACAAGACCCTGATTTTAATCTCTCGTAAGCACTGAATGAAACCAGTGGACATGAGTGGTGTGAAATCAGGCTGAAAACCTTTTGAGAGGTTTGAAAATTGCAATAATAACAGAAAAGAAAACAACTCCTTTCAGAGCAATGTAAGTTGCACGGTTTTGTTATGTTTTTTTTTTTTTACAGATGCAGCTCTTACATCACCTGTGGCTAATCTAAGGTGTCAGGCTCAGCGTCCATGCAGGTCTCCCAGGGATTGCGCGGCATGTGGGGCATTGAGATGAGGAGCAGGGCGACTCCACTAAGGATGAGCAGAGTAAAGGAGGCACAGGCGCAGGTAAATGACCAGGAGTAATAGTATTCAATCCAGATGGTCTCATCACTGGCGATCATACGCTTCACAGACTGCCGCATTACTTCAACAGAGATGATGATGCAAAGGCCTGCGTGCCAGAACAGAAAGAACTGGTTATAATCGGCTTCGAAAAAGCAGATGCTTCATTTGCATTCAAGCCATTTGTGTTGTGAAGACAGTTCAGTTGAATGCTGTCACAGTTTCACGTTTATACTAGAAGACTGTGAGTGATATTTTTAAGTTTGGAACAGACTGGAGCTCACACCAATCATAAGTTAATTTAACACTTAGATATTTTAAATTGTCGCCTCTCTCTCTGTCTCTCTCACACAAACACAAAACAATTTTGTTAGCGCTGGTGAATTAGCGGCGTAAGTAATATTTATCACCAGTGAAGAGGGTGTGCAACAGGATGACAATGACACACCTCACATCAAGCTTTAAATGCAAGATAGAGACTTGAAAAAACACCTTTGTGATTTTTTCTTTTTGTCACCTGCCATGTCTAACCTGCAAAAGCAAAAAACATCCCAGCAGGCCGGAGCAAGTAGTCCCGCCCCTTCCCAAAGGAGAAGATAACGCACAGGGTACCCAGGATCATGAAGAACAGGCTGAAGATGGCAATGGCTGCTGCTGAGATATTGTACTCTGCAGAAAGAGGAGAAAACAGAGAGGAAATAGACACGTGACAAGGGAGAGCAAAGGAAATAAAGGGATAAAAGAAAAAAAGAGAGCAGAGAAAGAAAAAGACGTGACGATTAAAAACGGAGACAGTGGGTAGGAACAGAAGGGGAGGATTATAGTATCGGTTACATAATAATTGTTTCAGTACCGCGCTCAGGCGAGTTATGTCACAGATAATTAGCCTTTAAATTAGCCCCATTTTAAAAACAAATGTCATTTATCCAAATTGGCAATAATGCCACTTGCATGACAGAAAAGATGCCGTAGGCTTATAACAAGATGATTAGAACATGTCGTCTCTTCCCGCCCTCTTCCCTTTTGTCTCTATTTCAAATAAAGATAGTCTATTCTTTCCTTCTCTGTGACACTCCAGCTGTGACTGAAATGATCCTTGGAGCGTCCTATTCCATTTCAGCACCCCGGCTGGGGAATAGCACCAAGCGCAAAATAACCTTACACTCCTTCTCTCCAGTGCAGGTTGTTGTTCGGGACTTCTGTGTGTGTGCGTATGAGGATGTGTGAAAGTGTCTGCGTGTTTGTACCTTTCAAACATTTCACATTTACATGTTTCTGCTTCACTAGTGAGGGTATTTTTACACAGTGTAAAGTTTTCTGTTTCAATTCATTTTTGACTTTTTCTGCATATGTACTGTTTAATGCATTTGGGTTTGTTTGGTTTCTTTGACCAATAATATTATCCTCGGTGCGGTAAGTAATGTTTTCAACCATACGTGCATGAAACATATTTGATAAATGAAGCTGACTTTGTACTGAGTGATAGAAGTGATGTAACAAAGAACTTTTTTATCTTTAAAATAACACGTCACTAATTTTTACAGTGTACTGTAAATGTCTGGTCCTGCTCTTGTATGCTATGTGGACAAAAGTACTGGGCCAGATCACACCTACGGGAGCTGTTCAGCCATGCAAACCCATGCCATGAAGCTCCTGGCGGGCAGCTTTTGTGCTGATGTTAATGCTTGTTTGGGATTCTGCAGTTACTGAGTCAGCAGAGCGATGGTGACTTTTACACACCATACGTCTCAGCACTCAGCAACCCCGCTCTGCAAACTCATGTGCTCTGCCGCATTGTGGCTGAGCTGCTTCCACTTTGCAATAATACACTTTACAGACTGTATGAGTAAGTGGTTGATTGTATACATGTGTGGCAATGGGACTGCAAACAGGTGGATTAAAAAATTATGCATACAGTGTATCTGTGTACTGTACATTTTCTAATATATATATAAGCTGGTGTTTCTCTTTATATGTGCTGTGTGTTTTTCCCTCTGTTTGAAACTGAAACCATCAATTCGACAATATAAGAAGAGACAAGCTTTTTTTTTTTTACTGGAGCACGTTTACTGTGAAAACAGAAGAGGGTCTAAAGATAAAATCAGAGGATGTAACCAATTCCTTTCTCATATGATGCCTGTGAGAAATGGTTTGCACTGTATTTATGTTAAAGCTTCATCTTATTACATGCAAATAAAAAAAAAGGTAAACCAGAGGTTTCTGGGGTTTTTTCATTGTTTTTTTCATTGTTGGGTGCTGTTGTAACATGTGCAGTCTGTGTGGCTTTGAGGAAAAACCCACCTTTCTGCGTCTTGACTTCAAAAACTTCAGCTTCCTCCCCTGATGTAAAGTGTTTGAAGTAGGAGCAGTTTTTTGCTGCAGAGAAGGACCAGATGGGGAAAAGAGGTGAGAGAAAGAAAGAGGGCGAGACAATACCACAGACTGAACCCTTGTAGGTCTGAGCTACATCAACTATAACTATCAATATACTGTATAAATAACTGGATGTAATATCACATTAGACAACACCTAAAACACCTGATAGACTACAGTATATCACTTCACATGAATCAATGCAAGCCTTGCAACCAATTTATAACAAACTAACATCATAATTGGTACCATTTCACATTGTTTTGCACTGAAATATTAGTAATATAAAATCCATGTATCATCTTCATTTAAAGTATTGTTAATCTCTTTGTCCAGAATTCTGCCAACCTATCTTTGCCGTGAACGATGGCAATATTCACAGTACAGTCTGTGGGACGCTCTCACTCCAGAGCTGGCGATTGATCAGACTGACAAAGCAGAACAGCTGCCACCTACGTTGTTCTGGTAGCAAGGTAACATTGCTAATTATCATTTTACAGCTATCCCAACATGACTGGCACTACATAAAATGGTGCATAAGAAGATTGTGAGTGCACAGTCTTATTGGCTTTATATTAAACAAATGTTTCCGTTGATAATACTGTTGTGAAATTGAACATCTAAACTCTTCCATAAGCCTCACTTTCAGCTACAAAACTGATTACCTTGTTTATGGAAACTTTCCTAATGTGGCTCTATGCCAAGTAGCAGCTTGAACCTTAGCCACTGACTGAAATACAAAGAGCCAATTTACAGGAAGCCTGTTAACATCCTATTAACCCGATTGCACCAAAATTTACTACCATTCACCTAGCAGGGATGGATGATTAATATTCCCAAGGGGGCATGTGAGAAACTGGGACGGTTGTGGAGGGCTGCGTTAGTAATCTTATAATGAGATAAAAATTAATACTGAGCAGAATTGAGTTCAGTGTATTGGTGCGGCCCTCCACAACAGTCCCAATTTCTCATGTGGCCTCTTGGGAGAACTAACTGCCCACCCCTAATAGAGGTTGTTTTGTGAGATAGCCCTCAATGAATAGGAGTGGACAAATCTAAGAGGCAGAAATAACTATTTACAGTACATTTAGGTATGTGGACATGATCAAGACAATACGCTGAAGTTGAAATTGAGCATCAGAATGGAGGAAAAAAGTGATTGAAGTCATTTTGAAGGTAGCATGGTTGTCTGAGTATTTAAGAAAGTGTCTGAAAAGGACTGTTCTCTGTGAAGGGCAGCTGCCTGGGTGAAAATACCTCATTGATGCCAGAGGTAAGAGGACAATGACCGGACTGCGTCCAGCTGATAAGAAGGCAACTGTAACTCAAATAACCACTTGTTGCAACCAAGGTATGCAGAAGAGCATCTCTGAGGACGCAGCATGTCAAACCTCAATGCAGATGGGTTACAGCAGCAGAAGACCACAGTTTGCACAAGCTCACCAAAATTGGACAGTAGATGTCAAAATATTGCTTTCTCTGATTTCAGCTTCCAGCAGGATAACACATCATGCCACAAAGCTCAAATCATCTCAAACTGGTATCTTAAATATGACAATGTTCACTGTACTCAATTGGCCTCCACAGTCACCAGATCTCAATACAATAGATCACCTTTGGGATGAGGTGGAGCTGGAGATTTGCATCATGGATGTGTGAGCAACAAATCTACAGCAACTGTGTGATGCTGTCATATCAATATGGACCAAAATCTATTCAAATAGATATAAAACCAGATTTTGTCACATTTTACTCGTTTTTTTAAGTATTGACATTGGCTGCAGCTCCCCTTTGGCTTTTTGATCTCAGTATGCTGAACACCCCCTTCAAATCACAGCAGTGCTCTGTGACTTGCCATCGTCTCCGAATAAACTATGTTAAAACCTTCACTGTCTCCCCTGTTGGTTTTACTCCCCAGAGATGAGTTCACAACCATGTCTACAAAGAAACGATGCATCTCTGCACTTTGCTTGCTCAAACTTTGCTCCTTTGACCACAATCTTCAAAATAACCTCATAACGGCAGAAAAATGATTCCTGCGTGCCGTCATTTCCGACACGTTTATCTATTTGGTGCCTCTGAAGGCAGCTGGGCTGAGAGTGAGAAGTGGAGTGGACCTTAAAGGCCATGTGAATCTCCCTTCCTTCTTCTCGCTCAGATTAAACCCATAAAGCAGACAGGCGCTCTCTCTGTCTGCTCAGAGATGGACAATATTTCTGTGCTGGTGTCTGCCTATGTGTGTGTGTGTGTGTGTGTGTGTTTGTGTGTGCGTGCGTGCACCAGGCAACACTGTTTGTTACTCAGGATGAGAAAGAATCACTAAAGAGGTAACCTAGCAACAGCCTGCCGCAGGTCTTGGCTAGCCTGCATGCTATTTGCACATGTAAAAGCATATCAAGAGGACCATGTTCATATGTGTGAGCATGTGCATGGATGTGTGTGAGGCTGGAGGCGGGGCTGGGGTTAAAGTGCAGCATAGATGTGCTAATATATTATTTTCATTAGTCTTCTCTCATTAAGCATCTTTACCTCTGGGGCCAATCTAATCCAAGTTAATATGTGTTTGTGTGTGGCTATGAGACTTTCTCCTGTCTCCACGAAGACTGATATCTGCCTTCCACACAGAGCTAAGACACAAAAGACCCTTACAATTAGACAAAGATTCAAAAGACAGAACCACTCTTTGTTTTATCCTGATTGAGAGGTTTGATGCTGTAAGCAGTAAAAATTAATGTTGCTAATCCTCTAAAGCTTCCCCATCTGTGCATGTAGTTTACCCGGGTAACAGTGAAATTTGCACATTTTTTAAAACAGTCAGTCTTTGATTTCAGTTTTTTCATCAGCTGTAGTTAGCTGCTTGTCAAAGAACAAAAACGGGTTGAAAATTGTTCCTAATATTTTAATAGAGTTTATTCAGTGCAGAATGTACTGAATAAACTACCACGGCTTACGCACCAGGTTGTAACATGAATGTGGTGTTTTCAGGATTCACAGACTTTAACCTGACCTCAGCCATTTACTTCCAGCAATTTCTTGATGATCAGAGGTCTAAAATGTGCATTCATGAATACAAATACACAACCTTCACTGCTAAGGTCAAGCTGAACCTCATTCGAAAGTGAATATTCAGTAGCTGTGCATTCACACTAAACAGTTATTTAAAAAAGCAGCCGCTTTTGTCATTTGATTGACATTTTATTTGTTGTGAAATGGTTGTGATCACTGAGCAACACAATGTCAGTCTACCAGACAACTTCGCAAAGAACCCATTTGAAATAATATCTTTAGGCATGTTGTTATTAGCAGGCTGCTACAAGAATGCACCTCCACTGATACAAGAATACCTCCATTTCTTTAGTTGAATCTATGAAACAAAATGTCAACGATAGCACAGTTTCACAAGCATCAAATAGTCTAAGATTTTGAGGAAACTGAGCAAGTTGAGGACGGGAGCAAAAGTAGCAGGTCGAAAAATCTATCTACAGTACTGCAGGTGGCCATCATCTGAAAGTCAGGTCCATAAGAAATAGGAAATAAAAGCCAGCAACACAGGACCTGAGAGAAGCAGCTGATCCATCTACTGTTCACTGAAGCCCCGTCATAAATGGTCTCAGTGGAAGGGTGGCTGTCAGAAGCCATTCTTAAGGAAAGGAACCAGGGAAAAAAAGGCAGAGGCCAAATTACACAAGAACTGGATGTAAAATCAGTGACATGTCTGAGGAAGTGATGAATCCAAATTTCAAGTATTTTCATCATCAGTACAAAATGGGCCAAAGAAAATATCAAAATAAAAATAAAAATATCCCCCACACCATTACATCACCACCAGCAGCCTGTACTGTCAATACAAGGCAGGAAGGATGCCTGCTTTTATGTTGCTACACCACATTCTGGCTTGATCATCTGAAAGTCGCCGCAGATCAGGCTGCGTTTTTACATTCTTCTATTACCCAGTTGTGGTGAGCCCATGTGAACTGTAGCTTCGGTTGCATGTTCTTAGCTGACAGGAGTCACACCCGGCATGCCCTTTTTCTGCAGCTGTAGTTCGTTTGCTTAAAGGTGCAACATGCTGTGCTTCCAGAAATGATAACGCGGTTCTTTGAGTTAATCTTGCTTTCGTATCATCTTGAAGTAGTCTGTCTCTTCTGACCTTTGGCAGCAAAACATTTTCACCCAGAGAATTGCTGCTCACTCTTCTCTGGACTATTTTCTGAAAACTCTAGAGACTGAGACTGTAAATGCATCATTTTTTCTTTTTTTTTTCTACCCAATATTTCTTCAAGACAAAGTGTTGTTTTGACCCGAGCAAGCCGGCTTAGAGAAATAGCTTAACAATCTAGATGGAACAGAAATGGTGACAATACAAAGTCATTAAAGAGCAGTGGATTGTTTTTCCCTCCAGTGTGTGCAGGATTTAATAGCGCTCAGTCTCCATTCTACCAAGTTGATGACCCCTGTGGAAAATATGAAAATAATAGAGCCTCTTTGTTGATGTTGCAGTGTCGAGCCAGTTACTAGCAATGTTACAATGCAATACTTGCAATTAAAATGTAAACAAAATATTTATATTCCTGTAACCCTCGGGGAGTGAAAGGTTATGAAACACACTGTCACACAAATATAAGTGAGGCTTATGCCTTAATGTTTGCATTTTTAAAATGACACACTGATGTGTTATAATGAATCTGAAAGAAATACAATTTGATGGCGAACAAGCTGAGGTATGACTTTACACACTGGTTATTACACGATTATAATCTGTGACCGGAATTAGAAATGTTATTGGAGCTTTGGCAGAAATGAGCGGAAGAACCCAAAGTGTTACAAATGTCTCTTTGCTCGCTGCTTTATCTTGGTGTTGTAACAGACAGACGGCAGTAAGGGCAGCTCAACACATTTTCAGTCAGAGGTGTCAAAAGCTGCTGGCCTCACCGTGATGCGCACAAGTGATTCATCAAAACAATTGAACTGCACTGCTGCTTTGTCCTTCCCACAAAATTTTAACTTCTGTTGCCAAGTTACGGCGACCCTGTAGTTAACACGACTGCAAGCCAGCACAAACACGAACATTTTGAATGTTAGCAAAGGCTGCTTAGAAAGTGTTCAAAACAAAGCGGGCACGATAAGGAATCTAAACAGTGAACGGGAGAACATCCGGATGCGTATCATCAACCTTGAAGTCGGGCTAATGGGGAGATTTAGTTCCAAGGTGGGTGATTAGGACGAGGCATCGCCTGTCACTTCAGTTTCACCTCTTTCCATTAAACTCTGCTGCTGCCACCTTCTATCTTTGATGTTCAGCTTCCAATTTACCCATTCCTTACTCTTCATCTTCCCCGCTCCACCTGTCATTAAGCCCTTTTCTCTCTTCCACCTTAACTCTTATGTTCTTCCTTCAGCTTAAAATTCTTGTAAAATTCTTCGTTGCACTAAAGTTAAACAGAATTATTTCAATGTTTTTAAACATAATAACCTCACAGACTGTCCAGAATTTACTGCACAATTTTCAAATAAACATGTTTTAGGTAATTAGACTGTTCCTTTTTTATTTTATTTTTTTTCAGTTGCACGCAGCGACCGAGCACTTCTGGGTCAATGTGAACTGGATGTATCATGGTGATATTTGAATGGCTATTCCACCAGGATCTCTGGTAACTGGGACAAAACAGCACAGGAGAGTCCTCACTGCCCTTGTGATCCTGTGTGCACACGCAAATGTGTGTCCTGACCTTTATTATGAAATTTTAAAACAACAGCGTCTCTCAGTCGTCAGATGATCCTGCAAGCGACGGCAGCAGCGAGCTCTGTAATTTCATGTTTTTTTTTTTATGTATTTCTAATTTACATATCGTGGAATGATTCATCCAAATTTTTGTAGCTGTGAGTTGTTTTCTGAATATCAAATTCCAGCGACACACCTCCGCAGTCTTGGGCTCAAAGCAGGGCTGGCAGAGCAGAGAAGAGCGAGAAGAGGGTGGCTCAAGGTGACATTGGTGCTTTTGTGTGTGTGAATCGGGGGCATCAGGAAGGCATTGTGTCAGAAGGAAGCTTTAATACTGGGGGCTAATTTCTTTCCACTGTCGAGCTGAACAGAAACGAAAGAGATGCTTGACCACTTATTGAAAATAAACTCTTCTCCCTCGCTTCACTATACGAAGGAACACACACACTTGCGCTCAAAAGCACCATTCAGGCTCTTGATTTCCCAGCCGAACTGCATGATGTGATCCATAAAGGGTTTGTTTGGTTTTTACAGCACTCAAGCTGTCATGCGTCATTTGTGGGAAGCTAATTTCAAAAGTCATTTGGGTTCACCGCTTTGCTGCTGTTGTTATGCAACCCCTTCGCAGAAGCCGGGTAATTGTGTCTATATGAAAAAAGGGGTTTGTGTGTGCTCCTCATGACGACTAACTCCCCCTCTGTTTGGGAAAATGCAAATTTGTGTTATTAAGTCCAATCACTGCTGCTTGCCTGGGCATACTCTTCATCAAGGATGTAATCTGTTATAGTGCACTCATGAGCAACCTGTTTGTTTTTTTCTTACGCTTGACACATTCAATTTAGAAGCAGATAAAGTAACACTGGTGTTAGCCAGTCAACCCCTCTGATTGCTATTGTTTGCCTTCAGAATCTCACAGGTTTGTACATACTCCATATATTTAGGTGTCATATTTGTTGCCTGGTCTAATAAATCCTAAAATGATCAAGGTAATTAATTAGAACTGCATGGCCAACTACACTAATTGGATTTTAGCTGTTATCTACAATCAATTGGAACAGTCAAAATTACTTTTCAATGCAGACCTTGTTGCAAGGTTTTGTTGCCCGGGTTGTTAAATTCAAGCGATGCCCTCCTTAAAAAAAGACACTCAAGGATTTTAGGCACATACGGTGGGCGCTCCACCTAAACCCCCACCAATCAGCCTCATGGCACTCCATCAAGAAGCAGGCAAACCTCTGAAGGTAGAGAGTGGCTGTTTCTTCCATAGTCCCCTCCCTTCCTGATGTGAAACTGCACTGACCTGGCAGATTGACCTGCCGGATGGAGGTAAAGAAAACTGTCTCAGAAGATGCGCTTTGACACCTTTTCTTGCTCACTGGAGCAGGTCAGTCAGCCTCGCCCGGTAAGGATGTTCAGTGAAACAAAGCACAAAATAGGCCGACCAATCAGCATCTCGCTCATCTTCGGATTTCAGGGCACAAGAAAGAAAAGGAAAAGAAAAAAAAAAGCACAGGAGACTAGATTTAGAGAAGCCCCACCATGCTTACAGAGAGCACCAGGGTCACAAATGAGAAGAGATGGCTTGTGTAACCAAAACTACTCAGCCTGGCGTGGGAGTAAAATGGCAGAGCAACCACACACCAGAATCTCTAAATCTATTCAGCTCATATGAGAGAATGACTCATTTTCTCTCATTACCCAGATGTAGAAGCATCATGTTGGGAATGTAGCCAAGGGGTGTCTGTTAAAACAGCTGTTTTTCTTTTTGTTTTGTTTTTTTCTTACCACAGACTCGGTGAGACTGAAGCAAACTTAAGACAGGCGGGGCCGTGGGCTCAGCTGTGCTCTCACCGCTGCACAGAAAGGCAAGCCACTGTCAGGTCTAGTCTGTTAGGTGGCTTCTCTCTGCCGAGTGCTGTCGATTTCAGGGAGCGTTTGGTGTCGGAGAAGCACTTGGGATTTTGCACACATATTCTGACACTGTTTTAGTGCTTCTGCCAGGCTGTGATGGTTGTAACTGGATCATTTGTCATTCTACAGGCTGCTCTTGATACATTCTGCAGGTGATTGAGTCGTCCAAGAGGGAAACAAATCCCAGACACTGGTCTTAATAAACAGAAATGTATCTGCCACTCTTTTTCCAAGGTGCTCACATAGTTCTGACAAGTAGCTGTCACACCTCTTGTCTGTCTGCCTTTTTTGCCTGCAGACCACCTCAATTTGAATGTGATACATGTAGTAAAATAAGGTGCTATATCATCTGTCCTGACAGAAAGCCCCCCTCCCTCCCTCCCCTATATCTTTGACTCTCTAAAAGAGAACCCAGTCTCCGTCTCTCAACAAAGGCATTCCTGCCTATACCCACCCAAGCTATCGTCTGTTTTCTTCCCCTCAAGTCCTCCTCATTCCTCCTGAGTCTCCCAGGTGTACTCTAACTCATGAGCTGGAGCGGGAAGCCACACTTCATTAAGGCCTGCGCTGATCCTGAGGTGCTGAAGCCGGAGGCAAAGTCAATGACAGAGTCAGACTGAAATCTCTCAGTTAAGCTGCAAGGCACGCACACACAGCCAGAGGCCAGGGAGAGACACTCTTTACCCCCAGGGCTGGCTCTGTTCAGAGAGAGTTTCTAATTAAAGCCATTCCGGAGGTGGGGGGGGGGGGGGGGGAAAAAAAAAAAGTTTAAAAAAAAAAAATTTTTTTTTTTTTTTTTTTT
>VOQJ01023524.1:7830-30333 GCA_015052665.1 Apistogramma diplotaenia | reverse complement strand
GTCACCTCCTCCAGCTTAACTGAGGGAACGCAGAGGCGTTACCAAGCCAACCGAGAGACATAATCTCTCCAGCATGTCCTGGGTCTCCCCCGGGGACTCCTCCCAGTAGGACATGCCCCAAACACCTCAACAAAGAGGCGGCCAAGAGGCAACCTTGTCAGATGGCCAAACCACATCAACTGGCTCCTTTTGATGTGGAGGAGAAGCAGCTCTCCTCTGAGTCCCTTTCGAATGACTGCACTCTTTGCCCTATCTCTAAGGGAGAGGTCAACAACCCTTTGGAGAAAGCTCATTTCCACCACTTGTATCTGCGCTCTCGTTCTTTCGCTCACTGCACAAAGTTTGTGACCACATGTGAGGGGAGAGACATAAATCAACCAGTAGAGTAGAGTTCAGGTTGCATTGAAGAATGAAAGTGGTCATACCAAATACTGACTTTCAAGCTTCCTAAAATTATGCAAACTCAGTTTTTTCCTTATATACTGTATTTATGTTTGCATGTTTTATTAAACTGGTGCACCTCAGGGTGGCTCAATACCTTTGCATAGTTCTATATGTCTGTATACACATGAGCAAGCATGTCCGAATGCATATTTTTGACTGCAGTTACAGGCTAGACAAAGTCATTTCCAGCTAAGCATGAGTCTCACCTGCAGGTAATTACTGCACGCACGCACACACACACACACACACACACACACACACACACACACACACACGAGCAAGCGCAGAGCACAGTTGAAGACAAGTCTGTTCAGTGATGATAGATGTTACACAGGCAGGGAGGCCGTTCCTCTACTCAGGGTCATCTGTCTTTTCACTGTCACGAGTTGATAGCCCGACACTCTCACTCTATTTCCCTTTTTTATCTCTCTCGCTCACACACACACACACACACACATACACACACACACACACACACACACACACACAGGCCCTCTGAACATGTGAGTGGAGAGAGTCAGGCTGTGTGATAGCAGTCAATTAGAAGATTACCCAAGTGTACAAAGTCCTAATTTGAAAGTATAAAGATGTAGTATTACACCAGCTAGTGGTTGAAATTGGTACTGCATTTTCACACAGGGCATGTAAATGGGAAGATGATTACAAATAAATACATGGATTAAAGTGCAATTAAATGTTTTCAAAGAGATTTTCTCTCTCCTGTCTTTTCAGAGTAATTACATAGAGAAGAAAAAAGTAAACAGCGGGAGAGTATGAAAAATGTCCCAGTCCTTTGCATTATGCTCTTGTTTTCTTTGTGCCTTCTGTTATGTCACTGCTCCTCCATTCTCTCCTCACTTTCATCTCTTTTGAATCCATATCCTCTCCCCCTGCTCACCTCCTCTCTTTTCCTGTTTTCTCCTCTTCTTTGTCTCCCCCCCCCCCACCACCACCACTTACTCAGTCCTCTCAGAAGCCATTCCTCAACAGCAGCATTACAAGTGATCCATTTCACCAACCTGAAAAAGGCCAATTATCGGCATTTTTATGACTTTCATTATTTTACCACTCACACTGGGTTTTCTTACTGGGTTGTTGACTACCGGACGCTTGTACATACCTGCACAAACACGTGTGCACATATATCCACACGTGCAGCAAATAATGCACACGCACAGGCAAAGAGAGACATTTACGGGGAGATGTAGATGTCTTCGGTTTACACAGTGCTCAGTTTGTGTGTCAAGTGACGAATAATTACTGCTAGTCAAATAAATCATGTGGGATTCAAGTACATCATCTTCAGCATCAGTGGGAAGCAGTGGGCTGTACCCTTGTCAATCAGCAATATCTAGAGACGGCATTGTCTCAGGAATAATAATAGTAAAGGACACTTCAGCACTGAGATACGGCGAAAAAGGCAGTCAGTCCCCACTGCCAACTTTTCCCTCATTAATTTTTTACTGACAACAAGGAACATGTTTATGGGGACAATCCAATATACGAGCGTCTACGGCCATGTATGTGTGTGTGTACTGCAGCCATCTGCGTGCCGTGTGTGCTTGTACGCTTGCACATGTGAAGTACAATTGTATACCACAGCTAAAAAAGAATGATCACCATCATTTGTCACTCCTTTCCACCTGACAGACACTGTGTACTCATCTGCATTCAGCACCTGAGGCTACGGATGTTTAATGCTACCATTAAACTCATCTCCGACATAAAGTGCATCTGTGACTAAAGAGTGAGCGCAAGCCAAGCTCCAGGCAGTGAATCTAATGGTGAATTGAACTCTTCAGACACAGAAAGGGGGAGAATATAAAACTAATGTAATACGTCAGGGGCAACTTTCTGATTAACCCAGCTGTCCTTTCTGCTTCCCTTTGCACTCTGCACTCTGAATGTGGGCTTCGTTTGCAAGAAATCCGTGCTTTTGCTTTACTTGTGCTTGTTTCACTCTCCCTGACTTCTCTGACCTCGATCTATTGCTTGTCTGCCACTGCCCACTCACCACTTCCTTGGCATCTGTGAGGTTAATCCATAAAAGGATGGGAACCACCACATTAGCTCTTTGTGGGAGGGAGGCGGGGAGCAGACCTTTAGGGAGTTATCAGAACATACTTGCACTAATTACAATCACAACTTATTGTTGCTCATAGAGATCTATTTAATACCGCTCCCATGTGTCACATTACATTTTACATTTTCCGAGAATATTGCCATGCCACGTTGCCAAATTGTACCCTGTATTAAACCCTCGAAGCAATATTCCATTAAAGTAGAACAGTTTCAATTTTTAGCAAAAAAAAGAAAAAAAAACCCTGCTGTGAGTCCACTACCAAAACTTAGTGCCTTAGGGAATCCGAGACATTTCTCTCCTGAGTTTATAGTTATGCAAGCACTAGGGGATTTCTTCTATGATTCACGTGTTTTAAAGCAACTCTGTCAGTTTGCAATTTTTAGCAAGAAGTGAATAAAAATGCCCAAGTGCCACAGGTGACAGCTGATCACAAAAGCAACCACTGGTTGACTAAGTCTGACTTTTTATTTATTAATTTATCTGATAAACTCCAGCCAACAAATCCATGTTTAAAATGCTAATTCTGCACCCAAAGGGAATTTTTATTTAGAGGACACATTACTGTGTACCCAGTCTGTTCATTACTTAAGGACATGATAATTTTGCATTATTTATTATAAATCTCTGATAATAAAGGAGCAGAATTTCAATGGCCTTATAATCATGTTCTGACTGCACCGCCTGATTATACTTCTGGTGATCCTGCAGTCACGAGAAACCAGAAGTGTAAAATTTCAAGTAAGAATCTGACCGATTTAATAAGCGCATAATATTATAATCCTGGTTGTCAATGTATGACTCAAAGTTCACATTAATAATAAGAAAGAACATGGAGGAAGAGACTTACGCTGTAAATTTTCAGTGTGCTGTGAGCATATGCTGTTTCAGACAAACACAGGTGATATTTTAAGATGGAGAGGAACAACATCACAGTAAATTTAAATGCTGTCTCTCTCCTTCTCATCTAATTTCCTCTCGTCACTGTCAAACTGCCAACATTCCTTTCAGAAAACCATATATTGTTTAAGATGAGTCACAGTTTTGATTTGTTGTGATTTTTGTGGCGGCATTGTTGTCATCACGATGACAAAATAATAACACCTAAGATCAACTTTTCCATACTGAGTCATAACAAAGGAAAGATTTAAATGACAATTATTGTGTATGCATGTTTATTGCAACAATCTCTGCACTTAGATCAGATTCATGATGACTGCCCACACGATGTCCTTGTTGACATTATTTCTAAACAAATGCTTACCAGCATCCCCTCATCAAGCCTTTATCTTTAGTCTTAATGATTTAGAGTTTGTCGACTCAAACATATTTCTTAGCCTGTAATCCTGATCCTGATTAAATAAAAAAATATATAAAAAGCTACCACAAATAATCCTCTCCAATCGAGGACATTCAAAAGCACAATATGGCCCTCGTCCTCATTTATTTAAAAGCCGTTTCCATGGCAGTATTAAAATAAGACTATGAGGCTCCTAGTAAGATATTATGCACACAGAAAGCTACAATTGTGCTTTGATTTTGTACTCTACATGCGATTTTGTGCAGACTTACGCAAGTTAGCAGCAGAGTCTGCGAGTATTAGATCTGTCTGTTTGAGGGACAATTTACCCATGCTGGGGAAACTGTGAGGACATTACTAATTAACACACAATATCTGCTGTTTTATCAAGAGTTCCATGCTGTAACTGCATTTTGGATACACAACCACCTATGTGCACAGCACTTATGTGTAGCATCTCCAGTTTCCCCAATATGGTCAGTTAAGAATTTTATTTTGGTCACCGAGCCGAACAATGGTACTTTATACTCTTTTCAGGCTTCAGGAGTGATGAACATTGTGTTTGTGTGTGATTTCACCATATAACTGCAACACTGTTTGGCTTAAATAGTGCCAAACTACGAGATAGTGTGCACAGTCACTGCATCCAACTCTTTGAAATAGTTACAAGAAAACTTGCAGTAATGTGAGAAAGAAAGTTTTCGTTGGACTCTTTGACGTCCTGTGAAAATCTCAGTATTCCCTATGATTCGATAGCTTGAAGTTTTCGTTTTCTGTATAACTTTATCAATCCCTCACATCATTGTGGAGGAATTTTGGCCAAGTGTTCTTTACTGTGTTGCTTCGGTTCATTGAGATTCGTGGGCATTCTCAAAATCCCCCCAAAGTATTTCAGTCACGTTGTGGTCTGGATTTTGGCTGGGCCACTGCAACATTCTGACTCTTTTTTTGTTGTTTGCCCCCCCCCCCAATGATTCTGTTATAGATTTGCTGGCATGCTTGGATCATTGTCCTGTCGCATGACCCAATTTGGGCTGAGCTTCAGCTGTCAGACACACAACCTAACATTTGGGTCTAGATTACTTTAGATTGGCTCCAGATTACTTTGGTCTGCAGAGGAATTCATGGTCCACTCAGTGAGTGCAAGGTGCCCAGATTCTGTGGCTGTCGAACAAATTTTAACTCCTCCACCACTGTGATGGACAACTGGTATGAGGTGTTTGTGCCGATATGCTGTGTTTGGTTTTCTCCACTCTGGTCTTGTCTGTCCAAAGGAAACTTTCCAGAAGTCTCTTTAGAAAGAAAAGGCTTTCTCCTGGCAACCCTTCCAAACAAGCCATCCTTATTTCATTTCTTTTCTAATTATACTCTCATGAACTACAACATCTAGCATGCTAGCTGACGCCAGTAGAGTCTGCGATGTAGCTCTTTGCTTGTTTGCTGTTTCTCTAAACATTGCACGCTTCTGATCTTGTGATGAATTTGCTGGAGCATTACCTGAACGCTCCAGACCCGCAAACTCCCAAAAACCTCAGTCAACAAGTGTGTCTTACCCTCTTAATTCCCATGAAAGCAGCAAGGTTGGACTTAGTTTTCCACAGAACTACACAGATGTATTATAACCATTCACTGGGATTACAGCCCTTTGACTAAAATATTTACTAATGCCTTGTAAAAAAGAGGCTTTCTCTTCCATACTCTAGTTTTTACCAATGTTTAAGTAAGGTGCAACAGACAGATACAAAGCCCAAATATGAAGAACAAATACATCAGTAACAAATTCTCATGGGAAATACTCAGTATTCACAAAGCATTTTTACTGTTGACAATAGTAGAAGGAATGCGTTTGAAAAAGTAACAAAACGGGGTCGGAAGTGTCTTCTTGGAGCCGTGCTCTAATCTCACCCTGCTGTAGCAAAAATATATTTAACATCTGCATATACGATACTGTGGTATGCGGCAAATTGAGACAAGATAAAGAGCCAAAGACAAAAGTGCATTGCTATATTTGTTGTTTTGAATTTCTTCAAATGATGGAAATTCCATATGTCTTACAAGATGCAGCCACAAGAGTTACAGTGAATACCACTTTAAGACTGCCTTTAATTTCTGGAACAGACTACTTGATTAAGAAAAAGGTTATTGGAAGCACAGGAATGTCTTATTTATCGACAATCTAATGTTTTTCTTTGCGTTACAAATCAGAACAACAAGTTCCCGCTCAAAGCAATTGGGATAAAAATGAAAGCCAACACTAATTAGTCTCCTCATGCTGAACATTTAATAAACCCAACAGGGTGGTGTGAATTAGAAGCTAAATAACAACTGACAAAAGAAACATGCACGCCAACAGACGGACACTAAAACATATTTAACAGGTTTAGAGTTTTTAAATTAAAGCCGTTAAGACATACAGCCAGAGCTTCTCCTCTGACAAACCACAGATTAAAACAAGATAAAAGACCAAGCCTTGTCACTGCTTGTTGGATTAACAAATTCAGCATCATTATACACCAGCAACTGAGAAAAAAAAAGAGGGTAGGGGGTCTACTTTGTGTTCCCTTCAACTCCCACTGTATGCCGTGTGTCTCTGTGTGTCTGAAAATCATGTTGCAGTGCATTTCATCTGTCCTCAGCTCCACTCCTAAGGCTCAGCTGGATTCCTTATGCTTGTCTATTTTTATAAATGTGCATGCGCTTAAATTTTTTCTGAGTATATGACTTAACGTAGAAGGAGGTGTGCGCGCCACTTTTGCAGACTATACTGAGTCTAGAGGGATTCGATTACAACATGGCTGATATGCGTTATGAATCATATTAACATTAAACAAATTTGTTCCGGCCTGTTTATGTGTCTGCACGAGAAAATTCTATAAAATTGCAGATTACAGGTCTCCGTCTGAGAGAGTACAGGGCCAACTGAGAGTATATCACTATGCAGCATACCAGCCCAAATGTGAGAGGAGGGCTTTTTTTTCCCGAATTACAAGACACTTTCTCTACACTTGTTCTTCCTGCTCAGCAGTATCTTAATACCCAGCTGGCTAAAGCAAGACAGCTACGAGTAAGCTGTCTTCCCAACCTCCATCTCACTGCTGCCATTTACACAGCATCCCGCTTATGAGAAGGTCTTTCCAGCTCCTTTCGCAACATACTCAACCACAGGAAGAAGAAAAAAAAGTTTAACCTCTAAACACAAATAAGGGTCACCAAGGTGAATTGGGACTTGCACACGAATGTTGACGTTTTTTCTAATGTCTCTTATTATGCCAATGCAAGAGCATGTGATTGCAATACCTACACATTAATCTTCAAGTCAGAAGTGGAGATATGGGAATAGAGACTTTTATGATTGTCCGCTGCATACTGACAGATAAGGACACCTCTGTGTTTGCGCGTCCTCTCCTCAGAATACCCGTCGTCTGCATAGCAATCAACGGCAATGAAAACAGAAAAGGGGAAAATGAAGAGAAGAATGGCAGGGGAACACTCAACAGGCAGGCTGCCGTTACCATGGCAACAGGCAAACTTTATCCC
This sequence comes from Apistogramma diplotaenia, assembly GCA_015052665.1. Taxonomy (NCBI): domain Eukaryota; kingdom Metazoa; phylum Chordata; class Actinopteri; order Cichliformes; family Cichlidae; genus Apistogramma; species Apistogramma diplotaenia. The sequence continues at coordinate 22,972 of VOQJ01023524.1, read as the reverse complement.
AACTGTCAAAATGTAATTTCCTCTGTATCTATAGGAGACAGGAAGAGTTAATATCTTAAAAGAAAACGGACAGTAAAGATACATCACAAATGGAAGGAAAAAATAAAAAAATCTCTGAGGGACATTTGCTATTGTCATGCTTGGATGACGGCACTGCTGCTGGCAAAAAAATACAAATTGCACTGAAGAGAGCTCTATGTAAAAAATAAATCAATTAATCAATTAAAAAAAACTCTTATTTTTTTCACATTTCAAGTGTACTGCAAACCGAGGACAAAGTCATTACAGTCGAAATGTCTAAATCGAACACAACTGGGTTATTTATCGATTAGTCAAATATTTTCTTAAACCAGAATGTAAGTTTCAGCCATGGAAAAGCGGAGGATTTTTCAGCTTTTCTTCATTTTCTAGGACGGTAAATTTACTTGTTTGAAACTGTTGTTTGGTGTGAGAAATGAAACTTTGGGCTCTTGGATTTTTCACAGTTTCTTAGAGTTAAAGAACATTTCATTTGATTAAAAAAAAAAAAGAGGTCATTAGATGAAATCGATACAAAAAAAATGAACCACTATTTCAAAGCTAGAAATCTATCGATCTAAAGTTACATCTCTAAACTTTGTATCGTACTCGCCCTCATTTTCATCAACCATAAATATCATATTCTGTATTTCTGAAAACTGATCCACCAGCAGCTGCGTAACGAATGAATACAGGGTGATGGGGGATACTGTGACTCTACTTCACTTTGGATTTTTTTTACATATTCTTGTGACACTGACTGATGTGTCAGCCCCTCCACCCCTTTCTGTCTGTCACTCTCCCTCTAAACACTTACGTAGCTACAACTTTGAGTTTCAGCACATGGCTGTTTACTCCCATGGCTTTGTTACTGTGATATTAATGTGTACAAATTCATAAACACAGACAATTAAATACCTGACATCAAAATCATTCAACTGCCATACATCAAAGAGGTCGGCGCTGTGCCTGTATGTCTGTGTGTGTTTGTTTGCATGCAGCAGATGTTCTGTGCAGCCTGTCAGACAGCCAGCAGTATCCTGCAGCTGATACTCTCTCTGGACAGCATGACTGACTGACAGGTCTGTGTGTGCATGCTCCTGTGTTACTCATACTGTGGGGACATTAATCTGTTTGCACAGTCATATTCTGGGGACCGGCCCTGGCTATGGGGGACAAACAAGATATCAAAACGGAAATTCTGTTTTATTATGAAGCCTTGATCTTCGACCGAGTTGGGTTTAGAGTAATGTAGGGTTAGGTAAGTTACAGCTTTGGTTAGTGTTAGGATAAGTCTTGAATGTAAGTTGGTGTAATGTCCTCTGAAGTCATGGAAACACAAACGGATGTGTGCATGTGTGCGCGCATGTGTGTGTTGTGTGTGAACAGAAGGGAGCTTGCTTTGCCTCCAGCAAATCAATGTCCCCTCGAGGGAATGTGGAACCTGAGACAAAGAGCAAAAGCGACTGCAAGAGAAAGAAAGACAGTGTGTGAGAGAGAGAGGAAGCCCTGGGCAAACAGATTTTGCTCTCTTCCCCCACTTCCAATCTCAGGTTCTTCACTCAAAGACTTAAAAAATTTGTGTGAAAATGCTTTGTTTGAAATCAGTGAAGATGCTGAAGTCAAACTGTGGGAAATTAACACCTGCCAGCATCTAAAAGTAAGGAAATTGTTGTTTGGTCGATTATTTCTTTGTTGTAACAAGGCTTGTCATTTGGAAAGCCTGTTTATTTCCCCTTAAATGGCGCTACATTTGTAAGGAAAATGAATTTGTGGGTTGAGCAGATGAGTTCAGTGCTTGGTTGCACAAATGAAAAACTTGCCAAAGCTTCTCTGGCAGTGCCAAACAGCTTATTCTGCAATGGACATTTGTTTCGAGCTTGTGGTATCTCAGGTGCTGATGATCAGGTTAATGATTGGTGCCTGATTAGCAGCACTTGTGAGCATGGACACAGCGACAGGCCACAAAGTGGGTGTGCCAAGAGGACAACACCACAAGAAGATTGTTAACTCGCCCTGTCAGCACTTAGAAACTGTAGACAGTCTTCTACATATTTGCAGTCAAGTTTTGCAGGACATTATGGCCTGGCTCACTATCCAGACAATCCAGAACAGGCTGCACACAGCCAATCTCCAGTCTCATAAAGCTGTCAGGTAACCTCAACCCCACTGAACATTTGTGGGATCAGCTAAAGTGTGCTGTTTGTGCCAGAGTGACCAACACATCTACACTGGCTGGCGTGCGGCAAATGCTGGTGGAAGAATGGGATGCCATCTCACAGCAGTGTGAGATGGCATCTCACCAAGCTGGTGACCACCATGTGCAGGAGGTGCCAGGCTGTCGTGGCTGTGTATGGTTCTTCCATGTTCTACTGTGGCCCGTGTTTGTTAAACAAACAAACTGTTAAAGACTTCAATCATCCAATCCAATAAATGGCCCCAAACAACAGTAAATAGCAGAATAATTCTGTGCCGGTGGCTGATTTGGTGACTTTTTTTGTTGGTGCAACCAGCACTGCTGCTCAACCCCACAAATGCAATTTCCTTACAAATGTGGGGGAAATAAGCCGGTTTTCAGTGGTATAAGTTTGATTGTCAAAAAGCATTGTTACAACAAAGAAATAATCAACCAAACACACATTTCCTTACTTTATATCCTGGTCAGGATAAGAATCATACGCCTGGTTTTGTTTTCTAAACATCTCCAGAGGTTCCAGAGTCAAAACAGTACGTTAGCACTGGAGTTTCTGCTTTTTAAATAAACTGCTTTCTAAAATGTTAAAGAAAAAAAGTAAATTCACTTTGAATTCAAAACAAGGAGAGTCCACAAGACTGCTCTTTCCTCTAGTCTTCTTTTCAGTGTTTACTGAAGCTGCTCTGCTGCTCTGCACTCCAGCTAAAAGAACTGCTCCTTTGCTGTGGAGAAGTTAGCTCAACACACACTTCTCTCTAATCCCACTATATCATATCACTGTCTGGCTGTCAGGAGCACACTCACTGTTAAATTGTGTAATGTGTCTACAGTTTTGGAGGCTTAAGTCATTCTGGAGTACAAGGTTCAAGACTTCAGTGTAGACTGTCGAGTTGCTATAAAGGCTGGCATATAAACCATTACTTAGCTGTAACAGGACTCGAATGTAAAATCAGTGCATACACTTAGCCACGATGGATGCACGAATGTCAGGCTGATGGTCAATTAGTCTACATCTTTGGTCCAAACTAAAATATGTATCTCAGCAAGTCCTGAATGGATTGTCTTTGGCACACATAACCATGCCTCGCTACACCCTGCTGCACCCCCAAACTCCACCCAGGACGAAAACACTTTAAGCATGTACCAACATATTCTCTGTCATCAGGTAAAACTGATATTTTTTCACAACTAAACTACTGCAAATAACTTCTAACAGACTTGTATTTATAGCTATTTAGCTAATGATAAATTAGAACTAATGTTAAAAAGGTAAATCAAGATGAGAAGATTGTGAGAACCATTAGCATAACAGCTACAGCACTATACATACTATGTTAACATGGTGATATTAGGCCCCAATCACAGCTGGTGACCATCTAACAATCACCGGCTGCAAAAATAAAAATGTATATTCATCAACCGGTTGTGAGTGGTTGCTGGATGAAGCTGCTAGTATGAAACTAGTTGCAAAGAGGTAAATGGAGCGGCATCAAAACTTGAGATTGTCGTGGTCACCTGTAGTTTACATTGAAGACGTGTCTGCAAACACTTGCCAACGACTCGCCAGTCAGTAGTGATCCTGTGGAGAGTGGGATGCAAGCGGGAAACAGAAAATGTTCACCCTCAAAGTAAAAGATGCACTTCTTGAAATGTGTTGGTTGCAGCAATAAGGCACAACTTTTATTTTGAAGGTGAATGTTCTCCATTTGCGGTTTGCAACGCAATTTTTTAAGTGCTGCTCAGAGTCGGTGACTGTTTGCAGACATGTCAGTGTGTTCAATGCAAAATAAATTCAAAATGTAGGCGGCCGAGCAAGCAAAGCAATCATAAGGAGCTTTTTGGTGCAGCACCCTCTTTGCAAAGGACTTCACAGAGTTACTGCCAGCAACCTCTATCAACCACTCTCCAACCAGTGAGTGGTGTTTGCCAGGAGGTTCCTGACTGATTTCTAGGCCTGTGCGACTGAGGCCTGTTTTAATCTAAAAGCACCGCTGTATTCATTCATTCATTCTTTCGTTCGTTTTTTTGATCTCCTTTCTCTGCCAAAGGGATGCCATCTTAATAACATGTCATGTCACTGTTTGGACCAAAAGGGAAGCAACTAATTCCTGACGTTACGACATTTCCAGGCTAAACATCATTCAGACAAACCGAAAAAAAAAATCTAACCAATAAAAAAACTGGTTTCAGCAGAATGTTGTTTTGCCATAACCTTGTGCACAGAAGCGAATAATGTAAATATTTTTGAGTGTGTGTGTGTGTGTCTGTGTGCTGATATGAAAGCTTCTCCACTGCTTTTCAATGATAAGTGAGACTTCACTATAAATGAAACAACCAATGAACAGTCTGACAAAAACCTTGGATGGTTTGAAAAGGTTGACTCCTGACTTGCATGATTCACTGACACTGTCTAGACACAGTAAATGTCTCTCTATTCAGTGAAACTTTCAAAGAGCGTTAGAAGCGTGTTAAAAAAAAAAGAGAGAAAAAAAACCCCAACCCACAAAAAGAGGCCCCGGTTAAGTCCAGTGTCTCAATGGCATAGTGTAAATCTGTCAACCTCTACTTCAAAACCACTCACACAAGTTGACCTGCACTGTCTCCACAAACAAAGAAGATCAGAGCTAGTTTATTCAAGGAAAACATGTTTATATAGGTAGAATTACTCTGTGGGTACAAGCAGAGATTAATTCAGCTAGTGAGTGGTGAGAGGAATACTGAAAGGTAAAGCAATAATCATTTTTACCCAACCAGTGGTGATACAACCCCTTTATTATCCAGTTAGCTCCATTAAAAACCAACCCCTATCCAGTGTGTGTGTATGTGTGTGTGTGTGTCTTTATGCAGATGAATGGCTATGCTCGCACCAAACCTGGTTCTGAGCGAAAATAAGCAACAAGTGGGCAAATCTAATCAGATTTTGAACCGTCCTTGGCAGTGGTACTTACGTGTGCAAACAGAAACTTTTAAGTGTTTTGTTTCAGCCGCTGGCTACAAAGGGACAGAGGAGAGGAAGACAGCTTGCATATTTATTTGATGAGAATTTATTTATTTATCTTCCCTCTTGCTGTCCCATCTCCAAGAAAGGAAAAGACATAAAACACGTTTGCATCCATTTACACAGAACATTCAAGATCAGCAATTCCCAGAATAGACAATAACTGTCTGTCTTTCTCTTTCTCTCATATTGATTTTATGAGGTTAAAAAAAAGGGGGGGGGGTGGGCACACCGTGAATGGCCCATTTGTTTTTTCTGTGATTCTGTTTCTATTATCCAATAGAGTCCTGATCTCAAAAACACTGAGTGAAGCTGAGATTTGATTAACAGACAGATCCAAGTGAGAAAGAACTGTGGCAAGTTCTCCAAGGTGTTTGGAACATCCTATCTTCAAAATGCCTTGAATAAACAGTGGGCAAGTTGACCTACAATAATTGCTTCTGTTTTAAAGGCAAGGCAAGGAAGGGACCCAAAGTGTGCAAAGAAAATATCCTCAGTATCATTTCACTACCACTAGCAGCCTGAACCTTTGATACTGTAGGAAGCAGGCTAGATCCATGCCTTCATGATGTTAACGCCTAATTCTACTATCCAAATGTTGCAGCAGAAATCAGGACTCATCAGACCAGGCAGCATTAGCCTAATCTTCTGTGTACTTCTGTGGATGTACAGCACTTTGGTCAGTTTTTAAAGTGCTATATAAATAAACTTGGCTTGGCTTATCTTCTGTTGTCCAATTTTGATGAGCCCATATACAGTGTAGCCTGTTTCCTATTCTTAGCTGTCAGGAGAGGCACCCAGTGTGGTTTTCTGCTGCTGTAGCTCATCTGCTTCAAGGCTGGGCGTGCTGTGCATTCAGAGATGCTCTTCTGTATAACTGTGGTCACAACTGATAGTTTGACTTACAGCTGCATTCCTATCAGCTTGAAGCAGTCTGGCCAGTTTGCTCTAAACCTCTGGCATCAACAAGTCACTGGATATTTTCTCTTTTCCGGACCATTTTATGTAAATCCCCTAAAAAAATGTAACTAGCTGCTGCTATTTCTTTTTTTAGCATAAAACACAACTGTGATTAAAAAGGAATACAATTATATTCAGTAGACTTTAGAATTTTTTAGATGGTCCCTATTCATTTATCTTAAAAAGTAAACAGAGGACATAAAGTAATAAAAACAGGTGTTTACCTCTGAATATTCTCTTTCCCTACAATGCGATCTCCAGATGGGTCCAAAGGTGAGGGGAGCAGGTTGAGACAGGAAGCTAGAGACTGGCTGGAGTCTTCTCTGGACACTGTGCACACAACCAAACAGACATGTAATGAATTTAAGCTGCTGTTCCAATCTCAGGTAACAATCTGACTAATAAATCTGTCCGTGACATATCTTAGCCTAAAAAAAATTCATAACTCTCTATTTAAATCTCTTTCTGAATTGAATTAGAGCTGTGAAACACCACTTGTGTCAAAGAGTAGCTTTTTAAAATTCAGTACCGATCCATATGAATAATGACAATACCATAAGTTGTTTTTAAAATTATGCGTCTATATTCAATGGCGCATATAACAGACCACGTGAAAGAGAGCGAAGTTGGAGATAAAGCCGAGTTTTGGTATTTCTTTACATCTTTGCAAATATCTCCGTCTCTCTCGCTGTACCTGTGTGATTCCACAGGGCATGAGTCACCACAGGAGTAAGAACACAGAGCCCCGTTGGCCATAAATTGCTGTGAAACTGCTTGCTTTTTAATAAAGGCTTCAACAAGCCACCCGAGAGAGGTCAAAATGAGGAGTACTGATGAGTGTGTGGGTGTAAGGGGTTGTGAGATGGGTGTGTATCAAATTGTGTACATCTGTGTGTCTGTATACATCTTTGTATGAACCCATGCATGTACCTGAGCGTGTCTATGTTGTGTAAACTTCCTAAATGTCTGCTGCAGTGTGTTTAAATGAGTTCCTATAATTTGAGTTTATGAAGAACCTTACTCGTCTAATGCCAGCACAAAGTCTTAGTCCCTTGATTTTATGAGAACAATTCATCAAACCTTTAATTTCATGCTACAGTCTGCAAACCATTAGGTCTAATGACTAAGCATGCACGCTTGTGTGCTAGTGTGTGCATTAATGATGGTGCCTCCCTTAGCTCCGCATCAGCCGGCGCCTGTAGAGATCTTTTCAATGTGTGTGTACGTATGTGTTCTTGACTGGCTGTGTGAGTGAACCACCCAGCCTCCCAAAGCTCTTCAAACCCCATAAGCAAAGGAAATTCTGTTTATTAGGACTGAAGCTCCCATTGTATTCTTTACTCCTCTGTGCTGCTGAGCATTTTACTTTATTTGACTGCAACTGCAATATTCACTGAGCCCATCTGGGACTTAAATATGGCCTAGAAATAGATGGATCCAACCTCAAATTAACATATAATTTCACAGAGAGATATGTTGATAAGAGACAAAGCTAGACATGCTTGCATAAAGAGTCGAGCTGGCGTAAATGCACCCTATCACTGCATTGTTGCAGTCCTTGTGTCTGCGCAACATGAAGCACAGAAACAGAGGGTGATCACAAGCTTACGTTTACTCCGTCGAGTCAATTTATTCACGTCTTGCACTCAACCAAACATCAACTGTCTATATCTGTGCAGTTTGATGCATATTAACATGAGCGAAACGTTTGCGAGCTCAGCGAAACGCCGTTTTTAAGACATGAATATAATAAAAACCAATACACGAGCGTGTTGAGAAACATTTCATTAAATCCCTCTTAACAAATTTATATGTTTGATGGTTGCAGCTGCTCACTGCGCTTCTTCAGCGTAATGATATTCTTATGTGCTGTATGAAAGGAAGGCAGGGTTGGGGTGTTTTGCACTCCGTGCTGCACCGTGGCATGGCATGAGCAATAATTTTCCTCCGACAGTCACTTTTCAGCCATGGCGCATGTCAGGTAGAAGTGTGACGGAAATGCCAGAACAACAAAGGAGATAAATCGGTGTAAATGAGGCAGCTACATCAAAGTCATAGCACATGTTGAAAAAAGCAGAGAGAATACTGGTTTCGTGCTTTAAGGTGATGGAAGAGAAGTGTGCTAATAAAGGGAAAAGAGAGACAAAGATTGGAGCAAAACAAGGTAGGAGAGAGACAGTGACACCAGAGTGGAAGGTTAGAGAGGTAAGCAAAAAAGAAATGGAGGTAAAACTGTTCACATTAAGAGGAAATAACAGCAGAAATGCATTTCAATATAAAGAAATACAGATATAAAAGAAAATGCTTTGAAAATGAACCTATAAGTTTTAAAAAAACAGGGAAGAGAGGTACAGCGTGTGACCACGGTGCTAATAGTGTTTCATTCTGCAGTAGACATTAACCCTGAACCAGGGCTGTCAAATATGAGTCTGGGGGGCCAAAACTGGCCCGCTAAAAGATCCACTCTGACTCACCAAATGGCTTAGCAATGTACTAAAGTTGCAATGGAGTCTTTAATATCTTCATTGTACCATACAGGCATGGAAATGTACAGAATAATTAAGTATCAGTAGATCTTGACAACTTGTTATGAATCATAAACAGTAAACTTTAACACTTTTAATGTTAAAAGACATCTCAAGCTGTTCATTAAACGAAGGTTAGCTTATGATGCATTTGTTTCATTGGTCTGGCCCACTTGAGATCATACTGGGTTGTATGGGGCTCATCAACTGCCCTACATAAAGTTCTTCTACAATAAGTCTTACCACATGGCAACCATCTTCAAGAGCTTCTGGGCTATTATGAAGCAAATTAATTTTGCATGTACAGAATCATCCGTCAAATCTGACGAAAACTAGTTAAAAGTTTGCTGACTGTGCCCTAAAATAAGGTTTTAAAAGCTTTTTCCCAGAACTTGTGCTTCTATCGCCATCTTTGCTGTTGCAGAATCCTCCTGCTGATTTCAATTCAGGATTGTTTGAGTGCCACATCTGTCGCACAATGTCACCACCAATACTTTGTGTTTATGGTAGCAGCTGCAGTAAAAATGTTACCGTGTCGATGTCGCTGATCATCAGAGAGATCCAGGTCTAGCATAAGGTCATCTTCATCCAGTTCTGAGGATCCCAGATTGTTTAAAACATCCTGAAGAGAAAGAGCAAAAACACAAACCTGAAGTACACAACTGGACTGAAGTAATGGCTAAATATTATATTTACAACAATATAATACATGGTGGGGTTTTGCCTGCATTTTTAAAAGAAAAAAATAAGCCAATTTTAGTTTGATGTTCATATGATAAATTGTTTTAATATAATTTTATTAGATACTCATTAATCAAAAGGTTCTGGAAACAAAAAGCTGAACCACAGAATACTAATTCCAACAAGCTGACAGCATTAGAGAAAATTATCAAATGATTTTCATCAAAGTAATACAGGTGGCTCATAACAATCAGAAGAAGAATTGTTTACCAGAAGAAATTAAACTTTATAAATATTAGTAATGATAAGAATGTGGTTATTTTTACTACTACACGTTTTCCCTCATCCTGCTTGCACTTAATAAGCTATTTAGTTCTTCATCATTACATCCTACTTTTGCTATGAAGGGAAGATTAATAAAGGGTTTAGTTTGAGAAAGCCATGAATGTGCTCAATGAGGCTGTAGTTCTGTGCAGCAAGTGTCAGCTTCCACCATGCTTCACAGGCTACAAACCGCTGCAAGGAAACAAGGAAGAAAAAAAGTATAGAATTTATTCCCCATGACAAAAAAGGGCAGCCCCTTCTGATGACTGAGTTTAAATTAATCCTCACATACGAAACCGTGTTCTCCAACAACAATCCAACTTGGGTGCAAAAATAAACCTCCCTCCACCTTGGGTGGCCTTGGAAATATCAACGTTATCTTTACTGACGCAATAGTTTTTAAATTTCTTGAAGAAGTCTTTAAATATTAGAAAATATCTGATAAGATTTCCCTAATCCTTCGTGTCTTAAATGAGCTACAGCCACAGCAGTGTAGTGAGTCATGCTTCATCACTTAACACCAGATATTCACTTGTAATCTTTCAGTAAAAGCTTCCATGTTCTTGGCATTATGAGGTTATAATGACGCAGTAATATGTGGTTCCTTTAGGTTCAGCTGAATTTTAAAAGTCAATACTGCCATCCAATGGTTACAAATGGGTAAATGCACTGTAGAACACACACACACACACACACGCACACACAAATTCAGTGTAGCCAATACCTTTATTACAGCCTTATTCTTGCCTATCAAGAAGCATATAAAAACCTGAACCAAAGCAAAATATCAAAATTAAAAACCAGCTATGTGCCACTGTTGTACAATATCTACAGATTCAGATGCATCAGAAGCTCCAATAACCATCTCTATTCAGCCTTCATCACTGCTGTTTGGACATAAACGGCCTCCGAGGGACTCTCTGTATTGATCTTCTCCCATCTGAGTGCAACAACCTCGATGCTTAGTGACATCCTTGACCATTAAACACACCTCTGAATTTTAAATCAGTTGACTTTATGTTCTCAGAGGCAACCGTTGTGTTTATGAACATGCAAAATTACTCTTCTTCTTCTTTTTCCTCTGCACGGCAGAGCGGTAAACATCAGAAAAAGATCAGGATGCATTTCGGTGTAATGCACCTGAACACGTAAGACCCCATTTCAGGCATTAAAGCTAATAGCTAAAAGGTACTGGGAAAAGAAATGAAGAGCCATACTGTGTGATGCTACTGCACACAGACTTCATTTGAAGCAAAATTACCCATTTTAATGTGCCCCTCCAACCACAGAAATGTGTTAATACGATTTTACAAGCCTGAGATGTCACCTTTTTTACATCACTAATGTGAGTTGAATGAGTATAATCCTTGAGTTAATAGAGATAATATCAGATTCTGGTCTCATTAAAAAATGGCTCCATCTCTTAAATGCCAAGCAGAATGACATCCAAAACAGGGATAAGAAGAAGCAAGGGATTCTTTCTGTCCATAAAAAGCCAGTGGTTACCAATCACACTCTGTAAAAGAAAAAAAAAATCACACATACAGTCTATGAAAATTACATTTATTCACTCCTTTAAGGTGGCGAATGCATTAAGATCGAGGCAGAGCGATTTGGCTTTGCAGCCAGGTATTATGGCTGCAAATATATATGGAGTAAAAAATGACTTCCATTCTGTCTGAGTGGATGTTTCACAGGCAGTTGTGTTTACAGATGGCCTGAGGGCATAAAGGACTGAACATCCAGTGAAACTTTTGTTGAATAATATCTTTTGGGGGGGGGGGGCTTGTTTCACAGCTTAACACCTGCCATTTGACATTTCCTAACAGCTATCAGTCAATACAGAATCATCAGTCATCCCAGAGTGACGCAACCTACCAGAGTGCAACTTTTTCATGTTCTACAGGCGATGCAATAAGAGAAACAATTCCTGATTCTGATTCTTCTGGTGACTTTGTGAGAATCTCAATCCAGTTTAGAAATGACAGGTCTACATTTCGAACTTTGGTAACATTTAATCTTTTTGAAAAGATTTCTAAGAACACGCTACAGATTATGACGTATCACGGTCCACGTGCACGTTTGCAGGCGTTTTGGCAAGTCGAAGCGGGTAATACACACAAAAAAAAACTTCAACTCTGACATCGTGCTTTCTCAGAGAAAAAGTGTTGATCAGACCAGCTTTCACATCCTCTTTACTCGCATGAAAACATATTCATTTCCAGCTTTGCTTCATGGTCTGATGTACCGTGACCTGTACAAGCATTTGTGTCATGAACCTCCATGTATACATGCTGTATTGTTGTTTTACAACTGCAAAATGCCAAAAAACACCAACAGAAGTGTTTGGCTGTGAGTTCCTGTTTGCGTTTGCAACCTGATCAACATTACAGCTCGCCACACCTGCTTTTTGTCACACGCTAAATTTTAAAACGTAATTTGGTCCCGAAAAACCACCATCAGCACACAATAATTTTCACCTTCTTACTGACATGTGCTTTATCTTTAATAGTACAAATATCTACAATGTAATGAAAATGTCACAAAATAGCAGGCATATGTAAATCTCAGGTGCTATTATTACTGACTACTCATTCCCAGCTTACAATAAAAAGTAAAGAATTTAACAGAATTTTCATGAGCTAGCTGTCAGACTTGCACACAGGAGAGTTATTACAATTTGTTCGTTTTCATTAGTTTTTATTTCACTTTGTTATTAATTTCTGCTTTCACTTGAGCTGAGTGAATTTGCTTGTTTCAATATAGTTTTTGATTATTACCTTCGCCAAGGAGGTTATGTTTTTGATAGCGTTTATGTGCGAGAGTGTGTGTGCGTTTCATTCTGTCAGTAAACACAACAGCTGGAAAAATTTGCTGTAGAGTGGGGTCACGTTAACAATCCATTTGGCTTAGCTCCACCACGGTCTTCAAGGTCAACGTAGTGATTTATTGTTCAAAAACTGCCAAAAAGCCTTATAACTTTGAAACTATGATTCTTGTGTGGTGCACACTGTAAACACATAGACAGCCCTAGTTAAAGATTTCAAATATCATATCACATCTGACCTCTGACCTCTGCTTCAAGGTCAAATAAGGTCAAACCTTCATAAAATCGATTTAAAAACTGCTTAAAATTCAGCTGTCTTTCTTTGTATTGGCAATATTTAACAAATTATACTGATATATGTGGATTCTAAATTACATTACAGTTTGCACCTAAACATGATGTCACATTTGACCTCTGACCTCAAGTTCATATTTCACATGCACCTATGACCCCAAACTGTGTTATATAACAGATAAAACATACTGTATAACATTATATAATATTAAATAGCGTATTGTTAAAAGAAAGAGCATAAGCTGTGTAGTTAGTTAGTAGTATATTATATTATATTATATTATATTATATTATATTATATTATATTATATTATATTATATTATATTATATTATATTATATTAAAAGCTCAAGCTCATGTCATTATTTACAAATCAGTACCTATTATCAATTGCTTAGTACTTCATAATGTGTATGTAATCAAAGTAAACATGTGTCATGCTTCCCTTATCTGATTTTTACTCCACTAAAAACCTCTTAAAGTACAACCAGAGAAAAATTATTGTTATCATTATTACCACAATAACTAAGAGTAGACAATTATATAACAATTAAATATATGCACCAAAGCCTCCCAATCCTCGTTTTGTCAAATAAATTTAACTTTTTTTCCACACCCTTTTTTTACGGTTTTAGTTAATAACAATAACCTTACGTATAAACTCTCCCTTGTTATTCATTTCAAAATAAGGCAAAGAAAAAAACAGTATTTTCAGTCTTAAGATGCATGCTGACGTAATCACTTTAATATACTAAATGTAACTGCAGGAAGGGGCATTTACTTGTTGAAAGCAGTGGTTGTTATTTGAATATGTAAGTTTTCCTATAGCAGACACAGGGGTGATATAAACTTCAAGAAACACTTCATAAATTATATATTTAGTGCTTCATGGCAACAAAAAAGCTCTGACCCATGTGAGAGGGCTGGGCTTGTTAGGACACAGCTTTTTGTCCCTACTGTCCCTCCCACTGGGGACGCCAATATTGCTAGGGAGCTCCACTGGCATGGGGGAGATGTACGGAGGGTATAGGATGACAAAATTTAGGTGGGTGGTACGCATCAAAGTAACATCCACATTAAAGCTAGGACCCAGGATTTCCAATGAGAATATTGCCCTATATCACTAATAAATATTATTCACTTATTTTTTTGTAGTTTTAATGTTGAGGCTGATCAGCATTATAACTACTGATCATTACTAACAGTACAATAATGTAATATTCACTGCTGCCTTGCCTCTCAGGTTCTTGTCTATCTGATTTTAGGATTAGTGAATCTATTTGTGCTTTGGAGTTTTAATCTACAGGTTTTCCAGTTTTTGATTCCTGTTTTCACTTCTTTATTATTCTAAAAATGGAGTTTGATTCCTTGTGATGACGTTGGGATTTTTATTTTGTTTTCATCACATGGTTTCCTTGGTAGTAATTTTATCCTTTAGCTTCTCATTGTTATCCTACTTTGCTGTTCTTCGTTTTTCTGTATTATGTGACCACTGGTCTTCATGGAGTTTTGGATTCCTGCTTTTATTTTATTTCCACTATCTTGAGCACTTCTTATGGGTTTTTGAGTTCTAGCTATTGCTTCATGTTTATGGAGTTTGAATGCTTGTTAAGATGAATTACTGCTATAGTGTTTGGTGGTTGAATTTTGATTTATTTTTTGAGCTCGTTGTTTTTCATGACTGTAGTTCTCTCACTGTTTATCTGTATTTCCCTGTCTCGTTTTTCTGTTTATGCATTTGTCCTCTGCTGTTTCCTTGTCTCTGTCTTCTTTAATCTTTGCATGTCCATGTTTAGTTATATATCTTTGGGTTGTTTCCAGTTTTACTTTGACAGATGGCTTCTCTAGTGTCTTGTGTTGAATTTTACTTCCTGTCTGATTTCCCCAATTGTACTGATTGTGTGCACCTGTGTCTTATCCCTAATAAGCCTAATCCAAAATAAAGGCTCACCTTTCATTCAGTACTTCAGATGCACCTTAAATACATGTTAATTTTGCAGCATTTTGGCTCATCTAGTCATTGGTGCGTATGCGTTGCAAGATTTATTTTTCATAAACTATTGCTGTCAGTGCTCTGCAGTATCACCATTGAGTATTACCCTCATTTGATTAGAATTTTCACGTATATCATAATTGGTCATGTTTTTACGTGCTATCTTGGGGTCAAGAGACCATTTAATACCAGTTTGTCCAGACCTCCTCACTGTTTTTCATTTTTACATCAAACCATCTGGTTGTGGTCATTACTTTCTTTCTTGAAGAGGAAGTGAAGCCTTGTCTGTGTATAGTTAATGCACGTTTGATGCTATCTAGCCTTTACA
>VOQJ01023521.1:2519-13840 GCA_015052665.1 Apistogramma diplotaenia | reverse complement strand
CATAGGGGGTCGTTTTTGATTGTTGGGTTTATTATGTAATTATTGAAAGGTCTTTACCTTACAATAAAAAGCGCCTTGAGGCGACTATTTGTTGTGATTTGGCGCTGTATAAATAACATTGAATTGAATTGAATTGAATTGAATTAAAAACAGCCGCTGAGGTAAATGTGGGAGTCGTGGAATATGGATCACTGCATGTTTGTTTTTATTAACCTACCTTCTTCCACCAAGTAGAGTGGAGATTGTTGCCCCTTTCAGCCATACAACTGTTTCTATTAATCTAATGACAGTCTAACGTGCCATGTTTTACTTTTTTTAGCTTGAATGAATGCAGTCAAAGTGATAGACAGGCTCCCACAAGATTACAAAGTATTGACTCGAGATGTTTTTATGGATACTGTGCCTGTCAAGAATGACAGCTAATTCCAGACTTTGGTAAATTTGTGGAGGTATTGCCTCACTGAGGACGACAGAACATGGCAGCTTAAAGGGACCATAAGACTCTCCTTCCATGATTCAGAACAATAAGTGCTGTCTAGTTTTGCATGCTAAATGGTAAATAACGTGCATGCACTGTGGCTCTTGTTGCAACTCATTAATATCTCAATGCCATAAAGCTTTCACTTCAGCTGTGTGGTGACTGATCCAAATGTAGTTATTGTAGCCACCTGCGGTGAGACGTAGAGTTGCCAGCGCACACTCCTCTCAAAAGCACGCATGAAGTAATGAAAAAGCAAAATTAGATTTATTAAGCAATAAAGTCTGGTTGATTTTTCCAGGATGAAACTAAACAGATTAAACACAGGAAAACTAAAATGTGAAACAGAGTGTGGTGAAAAAAAAACCTGTCGTGATAAAAGTAACCAATATTTTATTCACAGATTTAAAGTCAACTACCAACTTTCATCTACTCTGGACTACACAAGCTGCTACTACACAACCAAAATGTAACAGGTATTTTATATATCAGTATTTTATAAGACAAAATGACACAAAGTTAAAATATATCTCTCTTACAGGATTTCTTGACTAAAAACTCTTAATGTGACTCCAACAAACCACTTGACAAAGACATTTTATATATTCCATCTCTAAAAATGGCTTATCTCAGATAAGATAACAAATCAGTGTGAGCATTGGTCATTGCAGTCCATAATACATTTCTGTGTTCTCTACAAATATTCGTTATTGTACTTAAAGTCGATTTTTCAGGCATCCGTGCTTTACTTGAGTATTTTTCTGAGTACTTTTTACCTTTACTCCCTACATTTCTACACAAATATCAGTACTTTCTAGTTATTACATTTTCAAAACAGACTCGTTACTTTATATTTAACGTGTCTGATAGAAGTTTGCATTTCTGGTTGCTGCAGCCATCGAGCATCGAATGATCTGAGCATAAATGGAGGAACAATAACACATAAGAGACAATCCTACAGGCCGATCCTCTATCACCCGGGCTTATTGGATACAAAGAGATTAAAGAAGCAAACCCATATCATTTCTGTATAATTTATAGCGCTATAATCCAGAGTTACGGTGGGCAGACTGACGGCAGATGTCCGTAACTTGTGGTTGCAGTACTTCCGCTATCTTAGCACTACTGAAGAGGAGCAGCATAAAGGGAATAATGTGTTGCAGGTAATTTTAAATACAACATTTCTAAATGCTTCACGAATATCAGCAAATACACAGAAAGTGTCTGCAGTTTGTCACAGCTGCTGTTTCCAGGGAGATAAAAGAGAGAGAAGTTCATTCAGGGATGGAGGAAGAGGACAGGAGAGGAAGAGGAGAGGTTAGATTAACTTTGTGTAATTTAAAGATTGCATGAAAATACTGCAGTTTAGTGCTGATAAACAGGTCAGCTTGCTGTACTGTATTTACAGTAAAGCTCTGTGTTGTAAACAGAGGCTGTTTATGCTCAGAGTTACAGGTTACAGGAAGTGAAGCAGAGATGAGTTTGAATCAAAGCTGAGATTCATTCACTGAACTCAACATTTATAGAACCTGATGCTTTTACTTTATAACTTTGAGTACATTTCAGAGCCTGTACTTATCTACTTTTACTTAAGTAAAGAAGTTGAACCAGTACTTCCACTTTTACCAAAGTATTTTTAAACACAAGTACTTGTACTTCTACTTAAGTACAGAATGTCAGTACTTTTTCCACCTCTGGCTTTCAGTGTATTTATGGATGCTGTATATAATACATAGCCAGATTTTTCAAATAAAGAAGCCTCTGTGCAAATAATCCCAATAATCATCAAACAAAATAAATACCTTGTTTCAGACAGAAGCTGAAGTGAAGGATTGAGTTGAGCCTTGTACAAGTAAATAAGAAAGATTTCAAAGTGTGCAAAGTGCAAATCCTTGAATTAAAGCTGGAAGTGAGTTTGAAGCTTCGGTTAAAATCCTCTGGAGAAAACAACAAAGCAAATTAAGGAAATCTTAAATATGTTATTTTCTTCAATGAAATGCTTAATAGAGGTAGACTTAAAAGTATTTAATATAACCGAACAAGATCTGAACAAAAGTGAATTTAAATGAATTGAAATCAAATGACTAAAATGGGAGGGGAATAGAAATAAGTCCTCCACAGGTGATGAAAAGGGAGCATGTGAGCATGTCATTTAATGTATTGTTAGGCTAATTTCTCAACAGCCTCCTGCAGAGACACATTGTTTCATTTCAATATCAAACGCCTGTGAGGAAAAGCTTTTTAAAAGGCGCACTAATTGTTGTAATGGTCTGTTCTTCTGCGCCTCTCCTGCAACCTCTCTCTCCTCCTTTCACACTGTATTATAATGACCTGCTCCCATCTTCCTCTCTCCCTCGAACCACGCACACATGAGCACAGATTTTTGAGTGACAGTTTAATGAGAAGTGCTTTTCCATTAAACAGACAAAAGGAGAGAATGCATCAATTAACACCCACTTACAAACAACACACGCGCACACACACATTTTTAGATGCGTGAGATTCTGTGCTTCGCTCTCTATCTCGCACACACGTGCAGATTATAGATGAATCAGTGAAATAACTCATATGTAAACCAATGCATTCATCTCAGTCACATTTCACGTGGCTGATTGAGCCTACGTATATACTAATATATTTTTATTAGAAAACAATGTTTTCAAATGAAAATGATCTATGTGCAGATGAGTATTGGTGTACACCTGGCATGTGAGTGCTGGATTGAACAGGAAGCAGAGGGATGAATGGCTGCAGGAAATACTCTGGAAAACTGAGCCTAGAGATTTTTTCTAAGGACCAGAGATGAGATGGAACTGAAAGTAACACATGGGTGTAAGGCAGTTCTGAAGGTGGAAAACAGATTGGAGGTTATTGCAAAGTAAATATGACAAATGAGCAGTACTAGGAGGAAACCATGGCTTGGAGTAGCCACACAAGAAAGATTAAAATGATATATGTCAGCCGAGCTGCCGTGTTTTGGCTTAATTATTGTGACTGAGAAGCACAGGAAGCAAACATCTGTGTCTGGAAGTGTCAGTTTATTCTTTTTCTTTTAAAAACTTTTCAGACCACACTTCAGTCAGAAAAGTGTTTGCAAAGCTTATATTTAAGGCCCCGTTTACACGACACCGTTTTCATTTTAAACCGGCGTTGTTTTGATGCATTTCGCCCTGCCGTTTACACGACAACCGTCTTGTTTTGATGCATTTCGGCTTCCCATTTAGACGACAACGGAGTGAAAACAATGTAGTCTCAAAACGGGGTCCAGAGTGCTGCGTTTCGAAAACGCTCCGGCTTGCGTTTTCATGTAAACGGACAGAAACGATGCTTTCTGAAAACGGGGGCACTTGCACATGCGCACTCTGCTTGCAATGTCACAGTTTTCTGCGCATGCGCAGATTCACGAGTACTTCGTGTGCTACTCAGTCTTCTAAACTTAACAGCCCTTCTTCAACATGTTCACCATCATGTTTTGTCCTGCACAATTACTGCGAGGCTGCACACCAGGCTGTGGATGCACAATGTGTGCGTAGTGCCATGGAGATCGACCGTGACCTGCAGCCTCTCACACACAATAATAACTATCTCACAGACTGCAATGAGACTGAAGCGAAACGCATCCCGCGCAGCCTACTGAGTCCCTCCACGCATGCGCGTATCGCATAAACAAGCTGTGCGGTATGAAAACAACGACAGCTTGTGGCCTTGCAATGGCAACTACATCGTTTTTGCTGTTTGAAGCGGCTCCGTGTAAACAGAAGGCGCAAACGCCTCAAAACGACACAGTTTCCAGGGGAAACAGCGCCATGTATATAATACGTCAGTCACACAGACCCAGAGACCAATCGGTAGTGAAATGTGTGTAACTCTGAAAGTGAACATTCTCTGTTTCTGGTTTGTGTTGCACTTTTCACAGTTTCACTACAGCTTGGCAAGAAGTTTGCAAAAGTTTGCAAATCAGTTAGCTGTCGGTGAACACAGCAGCCTGATAACATCCAAAGTAATTGCATAGACATTTCTACTCCAGCATTGTATACCTCCTTACCACCAATTTCATACTAGCAACACCAGCAAACTCAAGAACCACTTGGCAACCAGCTGCAGAATACACACTTTTCACCCAGACCAGAGTTTGGCAGATGGTTTCTAAACCACTTCTAGGCCTTTGCGGCTGGAGCCTGAGGTGTCCTTAAATGCTGGAAAAATGGTGACAAAGCTGAAACTAAATACATTTAGGAAAAAAGTGCCTGCTCAGACTATTTCTCTGCCTCTGCCCTTCAAATACAATCAATATTTAAATGCTCACATTCAGTATAAATAAAAACAATGTCTGCGATTCTTACACAGAAGAGTACACAAGTACACTTGCTTTACATATAAACTGTAAGGATATTAAAAGCTAAAAGTCAGCCTAGTAAATCAAAAGCACAGAAAACTCAGAGAAGATAAAGTCTGTGTTTGCAGGAAAAAAAATCTGTGCATTTCTCCCTATATATTTGGTTTTCTTCATTTCCCTTATTCACTTTTCATTTCCTGAAAACATTCTGCTTCCTCTGAGCATATGCAGAGGGATTATAACAAATACTTCTCCACATATATTCTGTAGTGTTTGTGTTTATTTCTGGAGCACAGCTCAGTATATTGCCAGGCAACTACAGCAGTGCAGATAGTTTCAGTTTTATACTCGATGTTCTGTAGGTGAGTAATCTGATTGCATGTATGCATTTTGTATGAATTTATGGGTGTGAATGTTATTGAAACAAAGAAATTCTTGAGGTATATTTATGACTGTAAAATATCAGCCACACCTCATCAGAAAAATGAGAACATAAGAAGATTTTGACAGGGGGGGCGGTGCTAAAAATGCTTATATAGGTGAGTTCTTGCCGTCATGTGTAAGTGAGTGTCGAATGGCCGATAACCATAGCAACCAATAAGCTAGACGAGAGGCTCTTTGCAGACTGCAGGTAGAAGATCCAAATGCAGACTCTTGGAAGCATGCAGGTTAAACACCTTTTTTTTAGGTCAAAGTGAAGTCTAGCAATCATAAAACAAAGTAAAACAAATGCAGAACTAGCAGAGAGAACTGCACTAGAAGCCAAAACAGGCAACTTCCCCTCCCCAAAAAAGTAAACTTACCACAGAGGAGAGGGTGGGTGAGGTAAAGGAGACAAATAAAAAACACCAAATACTTAAGCTAAGAGAGAAAACCAGGATACAAACTCCAAACTAAAATGAATGTTCCTAACAAAGCTTAAAACACAGCAGGCAGAACTCAAATATGACAGGAACAAAATTACAAGGTACATGAATGAATGAAATCAAAACAGGAATAAACCCTCAACATATAATCAAGAACTAAGAACACGAACTCACAAAGAAGCCAAACTGAAAAAGCAAAACCACAAAACTCAGAAAACTCAAAGCCCAGAACCACGTTTAATATTGTGAAACTGTAAGTAAAGCTTCATCTTTTCATGAACCCAACCAAGTTTTAAAACTAACCAATGCTCAACTAAACACATGTAAAGGTAATAATCCAGAATATTGAGCAAACTATGTCTACAGTCACAGGGGAGTCACGTCTTGTATTTCATTTGTGACACCACCTCACTTGAATTAGGATTTTGTTGTTTTTTTTCCAAATTCTCTCACTTTTGCACTTTTGTAGGAAACACATTCACGTGTTTAATGGTGTCCTGCAGCATTAAACAGAGAAAAAGTCAACTAGCTCCTTATTTTTTTGTTTATTTTTGGACCTTGTTGCAGTTCACTCAGTTCTTCCTCTGTCTGAAACAAGCCACTCACTAACCCTCCCATTAAGCCCCTGGCAAATGAAAGGGTTGAGCAGCAGATTCTTTACAGTCAATGCTGTGTGTCTGAGATGACCATGTGCTCTCAATGACATCATACAGTATGGAAGCAGAAAAAACAGCCATAAACTGAGCATTTAGACCATCCTGAATCCTGAGCTTCTGACCCACAGAAATACTTGTAGATACACTGGCCTCATAACAATATACTATATACAATATGACAGAAAATAAGAAAACACACACGAGAGCCAGTGAGTTGAATATTAATACATTTCCATTCCCTTTTTGTAGCGAGCCACAGATGAATCGTTCAGAGCACTCATTCTGAGAAAAGGATGATATTCAATAAGAGAAACTGGAGATTTTATGGATACAAGAGTCGTACCAAAGCACCAGCCCAACAGGACACAATGAATGATGACAGCCACAAACAGAGCTTTGAAATAGCTGCGGGCTGTCGGGTCTGCATGTGCATTTTACATTTGAAGACTGAGTGATAATGCACAGCATACATGTGATGAGTATAAAGAAGAAGGCAGCCAGAAAGGAAAGTAGGAATAGTCAAAGACAGTTCAAAAGAGACAGATATAAGATAAAAATAATAATAAACTCAAAATTCATTTCTCTCTGCCTCAGAGAAACTATGTTCACATATATGCTCATGCATACACACAGACTGAGGAGGCAGGAAAGGGATGATTGGACTGCACCAGGAGTTCATATCCCATTAAATGACTATAAACAAACAAATGAGTACCGGAGGTCTTTGCTCATGGACTGTATTCTGTCTAGTCTTTCTCCTCAAGGAACACAGTCTCACACTGTCATAGCGCTCATGCAAAAAAAACAAATAAAAAAAATATATATATTAGCTGCTGATAATATGAGGCATCAGCAGTCTGACGCAATCAACTCAAGCAGGTTGCTTTCAGAGTTTTGTGTTAGTATTCCTCCTTTGTAGTTCAGCAAGGAACACAACTTTCTAATAAAAACTGAAGGTCAAATAATAAACTTCCAGTGTGTGGCTGATTACTCTAGACTGGAGTGGCCACAAGGAAAAGTCAAAGATATGAAAACCCAGCCCTTTCCCATTCCCAGGGTGTGAAATACTGCACTTTCATCAAAGTGTTGCAACAATACACAGTAAGACTCCTTTGGCATGACGTCCAAGATGAACCTTCTTTAGGCAAGTATGAGACGGCTCTTAAAAAAAAACATTTCAGCATAAGCACCTTTATTCAGTGTGTAAGCTCAGTGTTGCAGAAACAGTATATTTTAACCCAAACCACAAACTTTTTCTAACCCAGTTTTGCTACCTAAACTTAACTGTCTTTACACATTGGTGAGTAAAAATCAAAGAAAGAAAAAGCTGCAGACAAACGTGTAACAGTCTCAGTCGTCGCCTCTCCAACCTCCGAATGCTGACACTGTAGCTCTTTGAAAAGAGACTGTTGTCTCTTGCCATCCATTATTGCTGCACTGGCTAAAGCAAGGACACCGAAGGACACTGCTCTTTGTGAAGCCAGCGGCACTGCAAGAATGGCAGTATTTGACACCCTGGGATGTGAATACATCGGAGAACCATGACCGCCTTTGTCAAGAGATTAACTATTAAACTTTACTCCTTACCACCTGATGACAGTTACCATTTTGTTACTGCACAATAGCTAAGAGTGCAGAAAAGGTCCAAAATCACAATCTCAGTGTCATTTTTAGTTTTATGTGAAATTGAATTTTAGCCGTGGAAAATTACCTTTTCTCCCCTTATTCCATTAATTCCTCATACTTTTTCATTTGCTCCTAGTGTTTGTTTTTTTTTGGGTTGGTTTTATTGTGTAAATTTTCTCTTAAATGCTTCAAAAAATAACAAATTCAACGGATGTAATCAGCTTAATGAACACACATGCATCCAGTGGAAATACAGAGAAAAAAAACACTGCATGAAACCACATCAAGGTGAAAAAACTAAAGTGAATGTACCAACAATGTCTGTGCTGAATCTGTTTGAATAATCTAATTACACACAGATATTCGTGCCCGAATTAGAGACGGTATCATTTTCATTTTGGTGTAAAGCTTCAGGTGATTTTCACTGAGACTTTCTTCGCTCGGAAACAAAGCACAGCAACGGGAGAGAGGTTAAACCCCTCTTTGTCTCTTTTTGCTTTTATCTAAAGTCTCCCTCCTCTTTTCAGGTGGCAAATGACAATATTCGGCAACACAAACAACATCTGGTGAGGAGTGGAAGAGACGCAGTCTGGATATGCTGCCCCCCCCACCCCCCCACCTCAACCCCCTTCAGTGTTTTCATTCTGCCAAATTCACAAATTAATTAGTCTCATTTACATGGATTTTGTTTTCTCTTGCCCATAAAGTACAAACCAGTTGTGCACAGCAGTGGTGATTTAATGATGGCAGATCATAAATATGTCATTTTGATCGTATATTGCATGTAAAAGATGGTCATAGTCACCTTAATGTCAACCTAAATGAGTAATCAAGGACACTTCATGTGGTAGGAACTTACAAGGCAGCTGCACCCTAAAGCGTAGCTTTACTTTAAATTTGACTAAAGTTTAAACATGAACATAACGGGGAAGAAAGGTGAGTTAAGTGACATTGAACATGGCTTACTTGTTGATGCCAGATGGGCACCAAGGCTCACAGAGCAGGAGCAGCAGTTCTCTGTGAGAGATACAGTACAGGAAGGCAGCAGTAACTTAAATAAGCACTTGCTGCAACAAAGGTATGCAGACCACGTAGAACCTTGAAGCACATGAGCCACAGCAGCAGAAGAACACACTCCTGTCAACCAAGAAGAGTAAACCGAGGCTATAATTCACATGGGCTCACCTAAAAACGTTGTCTGATCGGGGTCTCGATTCCTGCTGCAACATTCGGGTGGTCGGTTAGTGTTCCAGGATCCAGCCTGCTTTATACCAATACCATTATACCACCAAGCTGCTGCTGGTGGCATAATGGTATTGGGGATACTTTCCTGGCACACTTTAGTACCAAATGAGCATCGTTTAAATTTTACAGCCTACCCGAGTGCTGTTGCTGACCGTGCACATCCCTTTATGACCACAGTGCACCCATCTTCCGATGGCTGCTTCCAGCAGGTTAACACACCATGTTACAAAACTCAGATCATTTCTTACTGGTTTCTTGACCACGACGATGAGTTCACTGTACTCAGATGGCCTCCACGGTCACCAGAAACAGCACCTTTGGGATGTGGGGGAATAGAAGATTCATCGTGATAAATCTGCAGCAGCTGTGTGACGCCGTCATGCCAATATGGACCAGAACTAATGAAGTGTTATTAATGCGACTAATGAAGTGTCCTGTGACTGTACTTCAGATCTGGTTGGACTCAGGTCCCACATCCATTCTCAGTTACAGAGCTGACTTGTGCTTTACATCTAATTTTATGCCATCATTCAGGTCTTGTAAAATCTTTCAGCTTTACTTATGAATGTGTGTTTCTCTCTGCAATCCATCTTGATATATGACAGCTTTGTGTGTGTGTGTGTGTGTGTGTAGAGACACACACACACATAAGTAGCATATATACACATATGCATGTCTGAGGAACTGAAGCTACTGTGAGGGTTCTTTCATTGAGCCACTTCACACAACAGCCGGTCCATGTTGGCAGATGGAGTGTGTATCTGAGGGGGAAAGAATAAGTCTGTGTGTTAATGTGTGTGTGTGCCAGGAAGGTGAATGACTCTCAATGAAGACATTCAGACTCGGAGGCAGTTCTTTCTTTTTTGTGTGTGTTTTGAGAGGAAGCAAGATAAGAGGCGCCACTAAAAGCTTCCTTACTCTCACACACTGTGTTGCTTGTTTATTGAACAGGGTCATTTTTTTGTGTGTTTGTAGTGTCAGCCTTGTGTGTGTTCATGAAACAGCGTGTAGGGAGACACAGGGAGCAAGGAGAGTGATGGAGAGGACAACTGCAGAAGTCTCTTGAGTGTCAGCATGACAGAAGGGAGGAAGAAGAAGAGAAAAGGGAGGCGGAAAGGGCAGCAGAAGAAAAGAGAGATGAGTAAAGGTCAAGTGTTTGAGAGTAGGAGGAAATGTACGAGATAAACAATCCCTGATCTCTCTTTTTATTTCACAACTTCTCTAAGAAGCTGATTTTTCCTGTGTCACGATGACTGGTAGAACAGCCTCTGACCTAACCTTTCTATGTAACTTGGAAAGAGACACAGACAGAAACAAATGTATGCACACGCAGAGTTTCATTTATTTCCTGCATGCTTGTGCAAGATTTCACCCTAAAACTGAATCATTTACACAGAGACAACCCGTTTTATCATTACATATCCACGACGAAAGTGCATTGAAATGGATGGTAGGATTTAAAGGGAAGAGACAAAAGCGGCAGAAAATAAAAGAATAAAAATGTAGAATCAAGTCAGTGTATTTTAGCTGAATTCAGCAGACATTTAGAGAAAATTATGAGCAAAAATAACCCTAAGATAAGCCTAAGATAAACATTAAAGTTGCCCATACGCCCAACTTTAATACAAGGTACTATTTGTTCTGGCTGAAAAAGAAGCTTTATTTTTCTTCTTTTTTCCACGTTTCGGCTTCTTTCAAAACGCGTATACAGAGTTTGGCAGAAAACCAAACAGATAGGGAGTGGGGTCAATAAAAGAACACTTTCATTCAACTACTATTTTCCTTCCAACATACACATACACTTAAGAGCACAGTTAAATTGCTATTTTCTCCAGCGCTAGACCAATTGAAACACTGTAAACAGCGTGAGTGCTGCTTCACTTGCCTTTGTCAGTACCGTTGAACTGTCCAGATGACTTTTATTGACTTCCGTTTTATTGCTTTGGAAGAAAACCTTGCATTTCTGGGTCCATTTTGTTGTTTGCGCTGCTCTTGTATCCTGACACAGACTAAAAGGATGCCTTGGGCAGATATCAGTGTTTTGTAGTAGATCTGTTCTGCAGTGACAAAACAAATCTTGTTCAAAAGGACTGTTTCGACTGGGGAACACAGTG
>VOQJ01023517.1:0-10911 GCA_015052665.1 Apistogramma diplotaenia | reverse complement strand
ACACACACACACACACACACACACTCCAACAAAGAAACATATGCACAGTAACAAACCCCTGTCTTTAATTATAACCTAACATTCTTGTAAAAGTGCACATTTTCGTTGCAGCTGTAGTGTGTTTTTTTGTCCCCTCTGTTTACACATCTGCTCTTTCATATGGTGTGCAAAAGAAGGAATCAGCTGAAAGAGCCTGCGCAAGTAGTGATAATCAGAACCTCAATGCTGCTGTTTGTCATTCCTATGCTAACTAACTGTATTCACACAGAGGATCAGGTCATAAAAATGGAGGTCACATAGAAACAACACATTCAGAGCTACTTAACACACACATACAATCATGGACTCACGCTTTGACCTTCACACCTTGGGATGAGAGCCACAAGCTTGCTTGGTCACCTCTCTGGTGTCATTGCAACAACAGATTATGCAACACAATGAAAATTCCTGAGTATGTCCCGGTCACTAATACACACATGCTGACACACACACGTAGTGAGTCCTGAGTCATCTGCTTCATAGCTAGAATTTTGACTGCTGGTGTAAAGTCGGGGGTTTGAGGTTTGGCCTGCTGAGATCCCCACACTTCAGCTCAGCATGGGTAACAAAGAGGTCGCTTAGTTTTATCTCCATTGCATCATTTGGAGAGAGGCTCTCCGAAAAGTTATTGGGCTGTTTGATAATGATTCAGTCGAGACGATGCTCTGAGGCTAGCTTGGCTGAAACGGCTGAGAGGGGGGCTCCTGATAAAAGGAAAAGCAAGAATAAAGCACATATAAATAAGCACAACAAATGGGAAAACAAAGGAATACCAAAGAAGGGGGAAAACGGAGGAGACAATGGCAAAACATTAAAAGCTTTAGTTAAATGAAATTTTACAGTCTGTGTGCACATGCACGTGAATCAGCAAGAGAAAGCATGGTTATTTGTGCGTGTGCCTGTTGTGCTTTCTGACTGTAAGTAAAGGCAGCCTGTGTGAGTGCATATGTGTGTTTGCATACCTCTGGGGTGCTGGTGCTTTTTCTTTTGAAGTTTTCCACCCCGCAGTATGAGTGGGCTGTGTACCATTAGACATGCCTGGTTATCCAGACCTCCAAACCTTCAGGCTCATGGGCCACCAGAGAGAGGAAGAGAGGAAGGAGAGAGACAGAAAGACAGCGGTGGATCAGTGAGGGAAATTGGAAGCAAATTAGGAGGAAATTGGGATGGATGCAGACCTATAAAGACAAGGAAGGAGAGGCGCAGGAAGGGTGTGTTTAGTGATGGAGAAAGCGTGTAGGTAACACAAAATCTACCATAACGTGCAGCGATTTATTGCAGAGGTTTGCTCTGATATAAACACGAAGCGACTCCTGCTGCTTCTGTGTTATTTCTAATCTCAGCAGTGAAAGTGTGCGAGTGGCTGCAGCAGTAGCTAAGGAAGCAGATGCTATCTATCTGTGTCTGCATCGTAACTATGTTTGATGAGCCGTGCTTGTCAATGAATAAGAGAAGGCATCATTAATCAATGATGAGTCACACCACACTGTCTGAAAATCCACTAATCTGTTTTTATTCAAGGAGTGGAGCAAAGATGGGATGGATGAAGTATATTCAGACATAATTATATGCCCCGAGCTCCGCAGCCAGCCTTGGACCTCGGACTGTCACATGCCATCTCACAACCAGCGCCTTAGTTTGTGCAGGCTTTGAAAGTTAAGCAGCTTCTAATAGAGACACGTGGCAACCAATTTAACTTTTCTCAATCAAAGTCTTAATTGAGATAGATGGTGATGCAAGATCCATTACGCTTTCTGTAACACTAGTGAGCAAATCATACCCGCCTAATTCTATGCTATATTGAGCTCCAGAGAATTGGTCGGTTTACTATAGAGTGGGGGGTAGGGGGTGGGGGGGGGTGTGGTCATTGCACATTTAGCGCAACCATTTCAGAAAGTGGATATCCTTTGGAGTTGTGGTAGCGAAAGCGTTTTGGCATCAGTAGGGAGAAGGATCTAATTTGAGGAAATGAAAGAAGATGAGCAGTGTGTCATCATCAAAACATGTTGCAATATTGTTTTATATTGAATTTGTTGAGTTTGAAACGAATGTAGTCGCTCTGCCAACTTTTGCTGTTTACACGCGAGCTCTTTGGAAGGCGGCGGCTATTATTTCTGATTATTTTCTTATTTTCTTCTCTTAAAATAGGTTTGCAGATAAAAAAAGCCCATTATGATGAAACCACTTGTGGTTTATTGTGAATTATAAGACAATGAAGAAGAAGCAGTGTTTTGCTGAGTTCTGCATTGGCTTTGGTCTGTTATGTTGGTATCTCACGAGCACTTAATGCTAAAGCGGGAATTTACAAGTCCAATTACACAGAAAGATAGCATAATGTCTCACTGTGTCCTATTTACTGTCTGCGTGCTCTTGTCTGGATGCAGCAGAACTAATTGCAGTGCACTGCATCTGATTTACTCTGTTTTGGCTCTTGCAGTGCGTTACCTGGGCTCACTTGAGGCCTTTGTATCGTGCAGCACCAGACCACAGAGCAGCATGGTGATTGGCTGGAGGGAAAAGGAAAGCACGAGCCAACGAATCACTTCTTACTCTACAGAGGGCGGTGTGTGGGATGTGGACTACCATCTTGGGCTCGGCCTGTTAGGTGGGGGCAAATGATGTTAGGCGTACACTGTGTAACATGTTGTGTTTGTATTTACCTACGTTTAAGACCTGCTAAGAACCAGATGAGTTTTTTAAATTGTAACCTTAGAAATAAAAGAGGGTGTACACTGTTTTTACCATGACTGTATATGAGTCACATTTATTCACTCTAATCTTTACATTTCTGGTTTTACACAGATGTTTTACAATGTCAACATTTAACACTTTAACTATATGAAAAGAAAAAAAAACTTTAACGATTGTACACTATCTATTAAATGTGTAATGTAGCATAACCTGGTTCTAAATAACTGTGAAACTGTGAATGAGAATTGTAAAACCAATCAATCAAACTAAATTTACTAACAATGCATCATCAAAGCTGTCAAATGCCTCATTGAACAGTAAATTGCTTGTGGTGGTGGTGGAGGGGCTGGAATCGGTATAGTTTATTGGAAATAACTGCAATTAATCCATCTGCTAATTTGGGAGCTGTTCAGACTTCACTGAAGTGTCTCTTTGCTGATCTGATCACAGGTGGGCAGCTCACAGTATGTCAGTTCACCCTTGGGCTTCTCCAGTGACCACTTGTAATTGGATCTCACTATGCTGCTCTGTATACGAATGAAGTGTGCATAATTTCCATTCGCAAAGACTGAAGATCAAGGTCCTGCACAGGTCCATTTCTGAAACCTATATTTAATTGGACCTGTTAAGAAGACTGCCAGAATCCACATGCATTTATCTCCAAAACAAAACCAGACATCGAAAACCATATAGTCTAGCAGTGAATGCACTTTGGCAGCCAACTGCACATGTAGAAAAAAAAAGAAGTACAAATAGCATACACAGTGAATGACTGTGCAGTCTATTTGTTTAATCACAGGTGGGTTCATGGTGGAGTGGCTTTGACTTGGAGGGGGGACCCATGTGGGTATTCAGTCTTCATTTGCAAACTGAAATTATGTAGATGGTTTCTGCATATAGAGTGGGGAAGTGACAGGATCACAGGAGGACACTGGAGAGGCATTCTCATGCCAGGTGTGAACTAACATGCTTGGAGCTGTCCACTTGTGTTAGGATCACTTAAAAGTGTGTTACTACCATGTCTGAATGGGGCCTCTGATTGGTTGTAGTCACAGCAGGTGTGGATCATCAGATCTTGCTGTGGAATCCTTACATGACCTCTGAGCCAGCGTGCGTCCTTCGTGGTCACACGAGCCCCGTCGTCGCTGTTCGCTTCCTGCAGACCAAGCAGCAGCTGCTCAGCTTCTCCAAAGATAAGGTAGGAATTCCTGTCTGTGTGTGCAGCACTCTGCCAGTGTAGCTGCTATGGAGATGAAGAGCTCTCTAAATACAATATTAATTGTCATTCGTTGCTTTAATTACTTTAGAAAAAGGAGGTGGTGCGGATGAGCCTGTTTCACATTTTTTGCCATTGTCAGCGGGTGTTTCTTTTAAAGCCTCTTTTTTTCATGCAAAGACGGATGTTGGTGCTTGTGTTGCTTTTCCTCTCCCTGTTGTAGCGCTGCGCATGTTTGCCTTCTCTTTGGCTTTTCTGAAGAGAATGAATATTTTAGAAGTGATTTATGTTCCATCTGCCTCTGCTCAAACACCATCTGCCACTGCAAGAAACTCTGAAGGCTTTACCTCAGTTTACTCTGAAAGAATTTCTGGAGCAGGGACGGTCATGTTGTTTGGTGCTGTTAAAATCAATATGGTGGCGTTCTTGTGAACTCTTAAGTGCCTCTAACATGCAGCACATAGGCGGCTAGAGAAGCTGTTCTTCGTGGTGCAGCGACTGTATTTGTTTGGTAATTATTGTCTAAAAAAATGTTTGCAGGCCTTTAGTGGTACTTTTTAAACTGCATGTGGCTGCCATTACGCACACACACGTAAGAGCCCCTGTCATCCTTCCAGGTGCTCTGTCTGTGGGACGTGTCCAGCCAGCTGTGCGCTCACCGTCTGGCTGGTGTCTTTCCAAAGATACAAGAGGACACGCATCCCTTCCTGTTTCTCAATGAGGAACGTCAGCACCTCACGCTTTCATTCAACAGCCTGCTTCTCCTGCTCAAGTCCAGGAAGGAGGAGGAGAAGACGAGTAGCCATGAACACCCTGTTACCTGTGTGCTGTATAACAGTCGTTTCAGACAGGTATGCATGTGATGCGGCACTCAGACTTACTATTTTTTGTTGTCATTGTTGTTGTTTTTTTAACACATGTATGCTGTAATTGGCGTGAAAAGTTTTTCACTTATGCAGGGACACCAAACCCCCTTGTTTTTCTTTCTCCTTTTGTTCCCATTATCTTTTCTTCAGCGGTGGCTTCGCAGTAAAATAAGCGTGGAGAATGGATTGGTTATGTGAGCGTCATTAAAGAATACATCAGTGTAATGTGCCTTTGCTGTAGCACAACATGGATCAAACTCTCTCTGCAGGTAGTCAGCAGTGACTCTGCCTCCTCTGTGATCTTCTGGCTGGCTGACACAGGACAAAAGGTCAAGCAGTTCCACCGTTGCCATGGTAATGCTGAGATCTCCACCATGGCCTTGGATGTTACGCAGACCCGGCTGTTTACCGCGGGTGCTGACGGAGAGGTCAAAGTAGGTGGATGGCTGTGCGCACACACACTCACACACATCTGTTCAGCTGCGAGACCTACAGTGCAGCTGCAGGCCAGTCCTCATGGAGATGCTAACTCCTAACTGAAATGGGGGGAAATTTATTTATATATATATATATTTATATATTCCACAAGGTTTAGGAGTGTGATTATGGGAATTTTTTTACCATTCATCCAGAAACGCATTTGTGAGGTCAAACACTGATGTTGGCCAAGAAGGCCTAGTTCACAGTTTCCACTCTAATTGAAGGTGTTCTAGGTAGAAGTCAGGACTCTGTGCAGGCCAGTCAAGTTCTTCCAAACCAAACACACACACCCATGTCTTCATGACCTCAGATGACCCTTTCAATGAGCAAGAATTCGGTGATAGTGGGGAGGAGCTCCTTTAAAGCTCCTTTAAACAGGAAAAAAACCTCTGGCAAAATCAGACTCAGGCCAAAAGACACACTGTGGAAGAGAGCCAGAGATTAATAATAAGTAATGATTAAATGCAGAGTGGCATATAAGAGGTGAGTGAAGAAAAAGCTCAGTGCACCACAGGAAGGCCTGTTGCAGAGTAAGGGGAGGTTCAGGGTCCAGCCCTAACTATAAGCTTGAAGCATAAGGAAAGTTTTAAGCCTTCCAAATAGAGAGGGGCGTCTGTATCCTGAAACAGGAATGGCAGATTAGACTTTGCCGGACCAAAAAGAGCCTGCACAGTTCTCGAAAACATTCTTTGGACAGATGAAACCAAGATGAACTTGTACCAGAATGATGGAAAGAAAAAAAATAGAGAAGGAGAGAAACAGCTCATGATCTGGAGCATCGTCTTTCAAACGTGGTGGGGCAATGTTATGACATGGGCATGTACAGCTTTAACTGGAAGCAGGTCACCAGTGTTTATTGATGATGTGATTGCTGTTAGAAGCAGCAGGATGAACTGTGGAGGAAATGTGGCATTTGTTGATGCCCAAGGGTTCTAGACTTCAGAAAGTCATTGATTGCAAAGTGTTTTCGTCTAAGTTTTAAAGCCAGTCCTTATATTTAAAATGATGCTAGTTTGTCCAGTTACATTTGAGCCTCTGAAAATGGGGGACTGTGTGTAAGAATGACTGTAATTCTTAAACATTTAATTAAAATTGTGCCTCTGCCCAACAAATTATCGGCCTAACTGCATACCCTGACAAATTTACTTATGAGATCAGTAAAATAGTGGGTCTTTGATTCATTAGTTCTAAATATTTTTGTATTAGCCAAATCAACTGGGAGCATGTGCATCTCCTTGAGGCAGAATCCGATCTCGCACAGCTTCTTTGGTATTTTAAACATGTTTTACATGGCAAGTCATTTCATCATTTAGTTAGTACGAGTTAAGTTTCATACCAGAATGAATGTTACAAATATTAATGTTGTTTTGGCTAATTTTAATAGAATAATAAGTAGCAGTTTCTTCCAGCGGCTAATCAGAATAGTGCACATGTCTGTAAATCAGTTTTTGCTGCTCAAATATCTCAAATGTCATAATGGCTAGAGTCTGAATCCTTGTGCTGAACATGTAATAAAAACTGTTTTTGTCAAGGAGTTTGTAGCATTTGAGAGCGCCATTCACCAGATGGCTGTTGTGGAGATTTCTGTTTTGTATTATTTGCTTCCAGACGTTTGCAGTGGCATTATATGTTTGAATCCCAAGCTGCTCCTGCTTCACACTCGTGGGAGTTTCAGAATGAATTACAGATATTTGTAATGTCAGTTCACCTAATGAAAACTCTAATTCAAGATATCCATAATTGCATTTTGACTATACAAAAGGAAACTCAGAGATATCATTAACATCACTTTGAATAGTTCTAATTCCAGTTCAAGATATCTACAACCTCATTCTGACTAGTTAAACCCTCATTTAAAACGTGTTATAAGGGGAATGCAGTTATCTTGAATTGAGGGGAATTAAATATATCTTCCGTCGGAATTGTGACTAATCATGAAATTAATTTTAGATATGCAAAATGGGAGTTTTTCCAAGTAATAATTCCATTGTAGATTCAGTCCATGTTCATTTTGG
Organism: Apistogramma diplotaenia; assembly: GCA_015052665.1. Taxonomy (NCBI): domain Eukaryota; kingdom Metazoa; phylum Chordata; class Actinopteri; order Cichliformes; family Cichlidae; genus Apistogramma; species Apistogramma diplotaenia. Next base: position 3,604 of record VOQJ01023517.1, on the reverse strand, counting down.
ATATGAAAAATGCAATTAAGAATATCTGAAAGTGAATGTGCAGTACACTTGAATGGATACCATTTCTCCTAGAGTGAATGACCTTGTAGATATCTGAAATGTTCTTTTTGGCTCAGAAGAATTGAATTACAGATTTCTGCAATACACATCCAGTCTAGGTAAAAACAGCTTGCCATATGTGGTGTTTAGAGACAGCTTTTAATGACTTTGAGCTTTCTGCAGTTGTTCTCTGCAAATAAATGAAATAATTATGCATTTTTGTAATCAATATAATCAACCACATCAGCTCTCTGACCCCATGAGACCTTGCGAGAATGCATCCATGTGCAAGTAGCATCCGAAATCCTTGCTCTGCTGTTTGAAACAACTATGCAAGTCGTTCTCAGCAGAAGAAGCAGGCCCCCCCTCAGGGCCAATTAGTAACACGATGCATCATCGCTCCAATTTTCATCAACAATGAACCCGTTGTGTAGCAGTTAGGGCCATTCCAAATGTGAAATTTTGACCTTTTAATTACAGTGTCCCCATTGAGCCAATCAGTGTTTCTTTGTCAAATTGCACAAACAAAGATGCAGAGTGCGTCATCATGTAAAATTGGACACAAAAGAAGAAATAGTGCCTGAGCTGTGACAAGGGATTAAAAGACTAATGTTCTGTTCCTTTATCTCTACTTGGGGAAAAAAGTGACACTTTCAAAAGTGTAAATGCACAATTTTTTTTTTTTGAAAATCCTTCTTCAGTCAATAAAATGAAGCTGAAGGCACACAAAGACAGTAATACAAATTTTTTAGCTATAAATATTTCTTGTAAAGTTCCTTAAGGAACATCCACTCACTGGGGACTTTGTTAGGTACAGCTTGCTAGTGCTGTTCCACCACAACCCAAAGGTGCTCTATTGGTTTAATCCAAATCCAGCAGAGGATCAGAAGATGGGTACACTGTGGTCATAAAGGGATGGACATGGTCTAACCCCTACCCCTAGCATTTGAAATTTTCAGAGGAAACTGAGGCTCATCAGACGAGTCAGCATTTTTCTATTCTGCTGTTGTCCAATTTTGGTGAGTCTTTGTGAGCTGTAGCCTCAGTTTCCTGTTCTTAGTGTTATGGGCCCCAGGGATGGTGCCACCATAACAAAAGTGAAATCCCTGCAAATACAGGTAATGTTCAGGAACAATGAAGACAGATAGTTCGCAAAAAATGCATAATAAAGAAGAAAAACATATATAAGTCTCACTTTTTGTAAAAATGTATTTGATAAAATCCGAGACCAAAAACAGACATTTCATCTTGAATGGCAATTAAAAATAATAATGGATTAGATAACAGGTCGAAAAGTCTAAAGGCTGTTACACACCGGATGCATTGTGTTTTTGCAAATAAATTGTCCTCATTAAATTCACTGAGAAAAAAAAATGCAGTCAGCATCAAACAATGAAGTAATGAGGTCCTGATGTTTCTAAACAAGAGCAGGAAGAAACAGGTTCTGGGTTCATAAGAAAGTGGCAGCAGGGAGAGTTTCATGATTTGAACCCGGAGTTGAAGCTGCATCACGGCCGCTTTCATGCATATTTCAGGGTGTCAGTGGGTCAGTTTGAGCTCTTGTTGAGAGAGTTAGGATCACATCTGAGGAGGCAGAAAAATAATATCAGAGGTAACAGTCCTGGAGCAGCTGTAGCTGTGTCTGAAAAACAGTATAATTTTACTGTTCTTACATTACTGTATATTCAGTACATTGCTGCGAGTTTGGAGATATGAAATCACATTGACAAATGCAGCGCTCTGATTGGTCAGATCAGATTTTTCACTTCCAAAAATCTGAAAAACGATCTTGAAAAAATAAATGCTGAAATTCGTCCTGTGAAATGGCACTCTCTGTGTGAACGGCTACATTAAGAACAGGGGAGTACGAAAAAAATTTTTAATGCACGAAACATTCGTATGGAATTTACACATGCGGTGTATAAAGGCCTTAATGTAACTCATTCAGTTACGTGATGCATAGACAACAAACTGAGTATGTGCCTGGTATGTTCACGTAACAGTTATTCAGATAACTATAGCATAAAGAACATGCTAACAAGTTTACCAAACCATCAATCTCACTCATTGAATTCTTCATCTTCTGTGTCACTTCTAAACATATCCGCCAACTCTGGAGGTTTCATGGTCATTACAGGGGGAACAGAAAAAAGCTTTTTTTTTTTGGATGCTAGAAAAACATTTCCTTTCGCTCCACCTGAGCTCACGTCTCGATAACGGCTCTGCCTATTTGCGCTTGCGCAGACAGACAGCACGTAAAACAGCTGCCTGCTGCTGTTGTATTCTCAGTGTTTATGTTGAAAAACTAACAGTTATGTCTATAAGTTCTGTTCTCTGAAGGAGAGGAACGAGGTACAACACATGCAGTATGGGATATCACACCCCTGCATGTTCTGAAGACACCTCTTTTCTCGCCTTTTAAGGCAGATGACCTGTGGTGACCTATGTGAGGCCCCACCCGCACATATACACCCTGTCATCACAGTCATCCCTCAGTTCGATAGCCGCTCTTCACCGAGCCCAGTTGCGTAGTGAGGCAGCCTGGTGTTGTACCTCGTTCCTCTCCTTCAGGGAACAGAAGTTATAGACATAACTGTTCGTACCCTTTCAGTCGATTCACCCATTACAACACATACAGTATGGGACATATACACAGGCCCCGCAGAGCAGCCACCGAATTAGAGAAGGACCACCAATGCCCTAGTGCAAGGCAGACCCAGCAGAAAGGATAGAATGAGCCAACGAAGGGGCTGTCACATTCGAACGATAAAACCGAACAAAAGTGTGTGGTGATGACCAACTGCAGCACAAATCTCACTCACAGGAGCCCCTTTAAAAAGGGCCCATGAAATTGCTATTGCCCTGATGGAATGTGCTCTCACACCCTGAGGCAAAACAACACCTTTCATGGCATATGCCAGGGAGATGGCCTCCATAATCCAGTGGGAGAGCCTCTGTTTAGACAGAACTCTACCCGTAGCCGGATTAGCAAAGCAGACAAACAACTGGTCACATAAACGCACATTCTGAGTGCAGTCAATATAGGCCCGTAACAGACGCACTGGACACAGAGAATGCAACCTCCTCCCTTCATCCAAAGTGAATGGAGGGGGGCAAAAGCTCTGAAGTTCAAATTCCATTGAGCTATGAGCTGCAGGAATGACCTTAGATAGATATGCAGCATTTGGGCATAGCACAACCCTGAGACCATTAGAAGAGAATTGTGTGCATGAAGGATGCACAGATAAAGCATGAAGGTCACTCACGTGCTTTGCAGAAGCCAAAGCGAGAATAAGTGCAGTCTTATATGAAAGAAACTTCATATCTACAGACTCAATGGGTTCAAAATAGGGGCCACAAAGGGCCTCCAGTACCAAAGTTAGGTCCCACTAGCTGCTAAAGCTTCATTGTAGAAAAGGCAAGACCCTTATCCAACAGCTCCTGAAGGAAAGTCAAAACATCCACAATAGAGCACTGAAATGGAATAATGTGCCGGTCTTGGCACCATTGCTCAAATGCTCGCCACTTGTATGCATACAAGCCTCTAGTGGATGAAGCCATAGCA
>VOQJ01023502.1:10427-32243 GCA_015052665.1 Apistogramma diplotaenia | reverse complement strand
TATATATATATTATATATAATTTTTTTTTTTACTGGGTTTATAGTCTCCTGCCAATAAAAATCTTGTGTTAAAAAAACATTTTAGATTAGACAATTTAATTTGACTCTCTAAGAGTAGGCTTTTTTTATATGCTTTAAATCTTTTTCGTTGTCTCTCGCTACACTGAGAGGGGCACGTCACAGTGAGACGCTGTTTAACCAATCACAACCGGTAGCATAGGCAGGCGGTGCCGCGTCACAGAACAGGAACCGGCCGGTTTACCTTATCAGTGAGAGGCCGTTATCAGTTTTGGTCGTACACTGCAGATCTTTAGTGCAGACTGGCGTCAGGCTCGTGTCCTCTCGGGTTAGTATAGTCGGTGAGAAGAATTTGCGCTCACACCTCGCCGGTGTTATTTGTGGGCCGTCGGCGGGGAGGATAGTTACAGGAGCGTCAGAGGAAGAGCTCACGGTGCGCTTCATGTGCTATTTAACAATTGTTTTGAAAAACAGGAGTACTGCGGAAAGTCTAAGGAGGCACCTGAAGTAGGCGTTTTTTCAAAAAAATTAATAGTAGCTGCAGCAATAGAAAACTCAAACACAAAAATCGGCAAAAAAAAATAATTTTTTTAGTGTGCTATAAAAATGTGATGAAATTCCATTATTTTATTTATCTATTTTTGGTAGACCTCAGTTTCTTAAATCCATTAGTACAGGTGTGCCACAGGGATCCATCCTCGGTCATCTCTTTATTTACCAAAAACAGTTTTACACTAGAGCAGTGTTATCTCTGTCTCTACAGAGATGAACCTTTTTCATATGCCACTGGCTCTTCAAGCAGTCTGTTGTCCATACCCGAAACCTTCATGGTCAGAAATCTGAAACTGCTGCTCGCCTAAAACTACTTCAGACTCTGGTTGGACACCAAACTCAATTTTCGAAGCCATACCATAGAAACTGAAGATTTCTGCATGCTTCTCTCTGCAACATGAAGCTGTTTCTGTTCAAATGGGAACAATCATTACTTGACATACTTGCTCATGGTCTCGTGAAGAACATGCAGCAGTGTGTCATGCACCAGATTTATCCTAATTTGTAGCACGCTGATCTTTGGTCGGTTAATGAATGGCCTTGTGTATCGCGTGGACACAAATAGGACACGCAGGGTTGGTCAGGGGAGCTTTATCTTTTAGTCTTATGTGTGCGCTGACCATCATTCAGACTGGAGAGCTGCTGCTCCATCCCTGTTTATGGAAATCAAGTGTATATAACTCCACTTTCTCCCTCTGATTAGGGGGCAACATTTCAGTAGACAACAGCAGGACTGCAAACTTAAAGGGGAAGAAACTGAGAAGATTTGGTGGATTTAAAAAGCTTCCTGAAGAGTCACCGTCCTGAAGAAATATGGAACTTTTAGTGGTGAGTATCACATTGCTGTTTTATTTCATCTGGACTTCCATCCTTAGTAAGTAACTTGAGGTCAGGGTGGCCTGTCTGACTGAGAAATACTGATTAACTAATCGACACTCTGGTGGTGGTTAAAGTGAAGAAATGCTGCTGAGTCATTAAGTTGAGGGAGCAAACTCTGATGTGTTACATAATGTGAACGGTACTGGTACTGCTAGTTCTGGAAATGAATGTACTGTAAGGGCATTGGATGATTTATTTAGAAACATATGAGATGGTTGAACACAGAGTCACACTGTCATTGATGACTCAGCGCTTTCATCAAAGATATCAAGTGTTACAGTGGTGAAATGCAAATGAAATCTCTCTTTTATTTTATTTTTTTCCCCCCCAAATCTACCCCACCTTCCAGGCACACCCGGCTATTAAAGCCTTCATGTGTGGCTCCCTCAGTGGGACCTGCTCCACACTGCTGTTCCAGCCTCTCGACTTGGTCAAGACTCGTCTGCAGACTCTGCAGAGCAGCGTGCAGCCTGGGTGAGTCTGTGTGCACAGTCATCAGTATCACGCGCTTTTCTGCCTCATAAACTCCAAAAGCTGACCTTCATAGACCACACACCACACTGGTTTTGGCTTATCCGAGCATTCGTCTTTCAGTTCGGGCAGAGTGGGGATGGTGTCGGTGCTCCTCAGCGTGGTGCGGACAGAGAGGCTGCTGGGACTGTGGAAAGGTGTTTCACCGGTTAGAGCTTCTTTATACTCAAGTGTGACTTGTGTACAAAGATGGTCACAAATCCCTCCCTCTGTGTGAGCCAGAATGCATCTGACGGTCTGCTCTGTCCTCAATCTGTTCCTTCAGTCCTTCGTCCGGACCATCCCAGGAGTGGGGATCTACTTCAGCACCTACTACTCTCTGAAGCAGCACTTTTTACAAGACAGACGCCCGGGGGCCCTGGAGGCCGTGCTGCTGGGAGGCGGAGCCCGGACGGCGGCGGGGGTCGTGATGCTGCCTGTTACTGTCATCAAGACACGATTTGAAGTAAGTAGTGTCCAGAGGTGTGCTAATAAGCCAGATTAATTGGGCAGGGAGCTTAAAGTCCGAGTTTCAGTGTCACAAAGGTGGCTCTCCAGATCACACGGCAACTCATGCTGAACGCGTAACCTGATCTGGAGCAGGTTATATTCAGTCTCTGTGTAAAAAGTGCCACATGTTTAAAGGAATTTCTATCAACTCTTTCACAGTGATTTGTGCAGCATTCGTCTCTTGCTTCGGTTGCAGCACCAGCGTTGGCTTTTGGTGTTATATTTTTTATAGCCTGTTCTTTATAGATCTCTGTCACGCATTACTGCGATAAATGCTGAAGTGGGCGGGACTCAGTGGTTTGAGTGTGTGTGGAAGAAGGGTGAAAAAACCCTGGAGCTTCTGCGTGTACTTGCATGAAGTAGGTCGTGAATAGAAAGCCTCAGAAAAACGCCATAAAAAGGATTGTTTGACTTGTGTAGTGTTCTTTCACTTTAGCACTGTGTTCATATTCTGCTGCTGAAGCTCGTGTCTTTGTGTTTCAGTGTGGCAGGTACAGTTACAGGAGTGTGATGGGGGCTCTGCGCAGCGTGTGCCAAACCGAAGGCCCCGCGGCCCTCTTCTCCGGCCTCGTGGCCACTCTCCTCAGAGACGTGCCGTTCTCCGGGATCTATGTCATGTTCTACAGCCAGACCAAAGCCTCACTCCCCAAAGGTAAGTAAGAGACGGCTAAAGAACAAGAACTACACACATTTAAAATTGTTTTTGAGGTTCATTTAGACTAAATACACATGCTGTCTTCATTTCAGAGATCAGCAGCTCTCCTGCGGCTCCTGTGGCTAACTTCAGCTGTGGGGTTCTGGCTGGTGTGTTGGCCTCCCTCATCACTCAGCCCGCCGATGTGGTCAAAACACATGTCCAAGTGAATCCGCAGCTGAAGACTATGGAGGCTCTCAGATACATCTATATGGTAGCTACCTCACTACCTTCTTGCTGTACTGCCTTTCTTTTTCTTTCAGGCTGTGCTCCTTATGTCATGTTGAAGAGGATAGTTTCAATCAGCTTCATGCTTCGCTTTGCTCTCACTCTCTAAGGAACACGGTCTCCAGGGCTTCTTCAGAGGGGCCGTTCCTCGGTCTCTGAGGAGGACCATGATGGCGGCCATGGCTTGGACAGTGTATGAACAGATGATGGCGCACATTGGACTGAAGTCCTGAGGGGGAAGAGTGTTGAGGAAGTTGTAAAAGTAAGAGGCGACAGAGATGCAGCGAATGAGCGCGCGGGAGGGAACTGCTGCCGTGGAGTTGCTCGGCGGCGTGTCGGACGCTTGCAGTCACGTAAAATATTTCACAGAGACTCCCAAAAGAAGCGCACACGCACATTCTGAGAGACGTGGGAAGTCTTCTGTGGGAAGTGTCTCAACAAGCTTGAGTCTGAAGATCAGCAAATGTGCAATGAAACTTAAAAATAATTCAGATATGCTCGTATATTTTTCTGCTGCACTAATAATAACACAACCTTTGTGATCTTGCTCCAACTATGTGGGCCAGATTAGAGGAACTTCTACAGATCTGTTTGGGTTTCTCTTTCATTTATATCTTCACATTTAGGAGCCTTCACAAATAAACTGTGAAAGATACACTACAAGCATGTGAAAACACTAACTAGGCTGGCTGTTTTAAGGCTCCTGACTGAAGCAAAGTCTGAATACTTAATTGTGTCGTTTCCCGAAACCTAATTTTTTGCTCCAAGCCAGCACGGTGTCCTTTCTCTCTGCACTGCTCTAAAAGTCTTTGATTGGTAGGGAAAACCCTGGTGTGAGTGGGATTTCCGGTGCCTCTCAGGTTTCCGTGCTGTGTGTCTCTTCCAGTAAGACTGCAGTGACTCAATCCACGATCACTGCAGGCAGTAACCCAGATTAAGCCCCGACTTCTGCACTTTAGCCTCAGTGTTTGTTCAAATTCCAGAGATCTTCTTGATTCTCCGTGTGTAGCAGTGTTATATATATATTCTTATACTTGTATTTAAATATGTGCTTGTTTGCCATGTGCATTTGCCAAACATGTATCTGCCTAAAAATGTCAGAACCTTTTTCTTAATATATTTCTTAAAGGTGTATTTTTCATGCAGATGTTTTAAACTTTTTAAAAGGCATCAAAGAAAATAAAATGATTGAAAACAACACACAAAATGATTCTTGGCATTAATTTTAACAGAGAAATTGACTGAAGGTCACTGCATCACATTTGTGCCTGAAGCCCGGGTGAGCAGGGGTCACTGTGACACAGCGGCCTTGATGCAAGTTTAACTCAGTCCACTGTTCAACATCCTGCTTGTTGTGCATTCAGAGATGCTCTTCTGCATACTTTGGTTGTAACAAGGGGCCGTTTGAGTCACTGCTGCAGTCTCCCCTCACCTCTGTCATCATCAAGGCATTTTCACCCCAGAAAACTGCTGCTCACTGGATACTTCCTCTGTAAACTCAAGACGGTTGTGCGCAAAAATCACAGCACATCAGCAGTTTATGAACAACCATGCTGCGTTCAAGGTCACGTAATCCATCTCCCTTCCCCATTCAGATGCTCAGAACTTCAGATTGTTATGTGTACATGTCGAAATGCGTTGCGTTGTTGCCATGTGATTGGCTGATTAGTTATTTGTGTTAACGAGCAGTGCCTAATAAACTGACTGGTACATGTTGTTCTTGATTTGCTCTTCAGATAAAATTTGCAGCTTTAAAAACACCACGTGGCTGTGATGCGTGACCGTGCACTCTTTTCTGTCATTAACTGAAGTATGTAAAAGAATCATCAGCTGTGTTATTCTACAAAACTAAGTGCTTCTAAATGATTACAAAGCTATTCCTCAGACGAGCGTTGTGTACCGCAGGAACACAAGGGCCAAAGACTTATCATAGCACTGTTGCAGATAAGCACTCCAAAAGTACACGAGGAGGGGTGGCTCAATAGGAAAGTACGAAGAGTGTGTTACTGTCACTTTGAAGTAAGAAGCCTGTTTAGGGTGATCAGTCTACCAATGCAGACAAAATAATGAATTCATTTAGAAACATGTTTAATTGCATTTGTTTAATCCGAATGTTGGGCTTGCACATGGGCATATGTAAATTATACAGCGAACACACTTTGCAGACCTCATTTGTGACTTGCCTGCTTAAGTTTGGAAGCACTCGATCGTGTCACTTTTTAAAACTTTCACAGTTTTGGAAGACAATGAGCTGAACAGTGCTGTCACATACAAGCTTGGAGTCAGTCAGTCAGTTTTGGTGCTTTTAAGTTTAATTGGCTTGTTTTCAAAGTTTCTTTTTCCTTCAGTCATGAGAATTAGGGTGATTGTGATTGAGACGGGCTCTTTTTGATTGGAGAACAGGTTATTAACTACTCTACCGTATGTGTGTTGGATTGATTTTGTTATGAAATTTTTTAAAAAGCCTGTCACACAAAAAAGCCAGTCCAAATGTAATCGCCTGAGAGCGTGTTAACGTGACCCAATCAGCAGGCTCTGAATGTGATAACATCCCACTTTTTTCCCCAGTCCTTTTTTTATATAACATTCCCAGAAAACAACTCCAAAACATCTCACGCATCTGGCCCACATCCATCACCTTGACATGTCTCCAAACGTCGTTTTTGAGGCAACCCATTATTTCCACAACAAACTGATGACCTGTCCAGGTGTCTGTTCAGTGTACCGCTCCAGTCTTGCCTTGGTGAAAAAGACAGGATAACGTCAAACACACGACAGCTTCAAACTGAGAACAACTGTAGCACTTTCTACACATAAGACAAGTTTCCCTGAAACAATTTCACAATTGTGTACATATTATGATCCCTTTGCCTGGAACGCTTTATCTCTGGCAAATATGTTTGGAACACAGGTCGGTCTTTCACCGAGTCGGCGTCTCAGCATTGTCTTAATATGGTCTTTCCATCTCATTGTCTTAATATGGGATACCCATCCGACGCGTGAGCCCACCTCTGCTTGCCTCCGCTCCTGCCTTTAAGTCAGGTGGTATTAAAACCCCACCTAGTGGCGAAAACGCTGAACTTCATCGTTCGTCAGCCATCTCCCCCCGCCCTGCCTTCACTTTAACCAGCCAATCACACGCTTAGAAATTTGGTATAAAAACTACGTCATTTCCTTCAATCGCCCTCTTTTCACCGTGTGGTCAGATTTCCATACGGCGTTGTTTCGTGGTGAGTTTAAACTGTTCTATTTGTTGATGTTAAACCGTGAAAATTTACCCCAGACACGTGAAGATATGACAGAAGACATAGAAAACACGACAGGGTAGCGCGTATCCGCCTGGTCGCGCCTTAATTGTGTGAATTTCCAGCGCTCTTGTGATGCTAACTCTGGGAGCTAATACGCTAGCTCCTGACACGCGCTCCTCTCTGTTCCTCGTGCACACAGCGCCAGTTAATGGTCATTAGAGCTGAAGGTTTACCGCCTAAATATGGTTGCATCTGGCACTTTATGATGATGAAGACCATAAACTTGATTACTAAGGAGACTTTTTAAGCTCCAAGCGGTCTTCTGCATCCCGGATGCGTCCACTTAATGCTGAAGGTTTTTTTTTAGCGTTACATCCAGGCCTCTGCGCCGTCATCCCTGTTAGACCTTGGAGGTATACCCTAAGTTGTTGACGGCCTATTATGCAGTTTTTCAGGACGCTAAACTGACTTAACCCAAGCAATTTTTTTTACGTACTTTGACGTGATCATGCTTCTGTTGTAGCTGAAGTAAGCGCTGAATCTAGTTTCTCCTGCAGTTTTGAGGACCCAGTTTTAATCTGTTTGACCAATGAATTAGAAATAAGTTGATGAAGTTGAAAACCCATCTATTGAGGATGTTTTGTTGGCTGGTTCAGGGTGTAATACAGTTTCCTGTCTCTTGCAGCATGTAGTACATTTCTCTAAGTCTAAAAACAATTCCTTTTGACCTTTCCCAGCTCTCCCAACAACTCGTAACGCAGGGAAAGCGGTCACGATGTCCGGAAGTCTGGATGTCCTTCAGATGAAGGAGGAGGATGTGCTGAAGTTCCTGGCAGCAGGAACCCATCTGGGAGGCACCAACTTGGACTTCCAGATGGAGCAGTATGTCTACAAGAGAAAAAGTGACGGTGAGTAATAGACAGCTGCGATAATTAAAACTCACAAACGCTCTTTATCTTGTATTTTTTTTGGTCCCCTTTCTTTGTTTTTACTTGCAAATGAATAAATTTGATATACTCCTTTGAACAGGTGTGTATATTATTAACCTGAAGAAGACCTGGGAGAAGCTGCTGCTGGCAGCCAGGGCTATTGTTGCCATCGAGAACCCAGCTGATGTGTGCGTCATCTCTTCCAGAAACACTGGACAGGTAATGATCTGGTACAGCTGACACATTTTTGTGATGTGCACACTGTTAAAACCTGGCACTGATGTTGGTGTTCAGGTGTCGGAAGTGTGCGAGAGTAATCAGGCCGGTTTTCGCTAACACCATGAGGACAGACGTCCTATGACTGGGGTTTGATAGTAACCTGGGCCACAGTACTGTTAAATATGAATCAGTATTGAGATCTTGGATCTCAAATGAAACTACTTTCTCTTTCAGAGAGCAGTGCTGAAGTTCGCCTCTGCCACTGGTGCCACCACCTTCCACGGTCGCTTCACCCCTGGTACATTCACCAATCAGATCCAGGCAGCTTTCAGGGAGCCCCGCCTCTTGATTGTGACAGATCCTCGTGCTGACCATCAGCCACTGACTGAGGCTTCCTACGTCAACATCCCCACCATTGCCCTGTGCAACACTGACTCCCCCCTGAGATACGTGGACATTGCCATCCCCTGTAACAACAAGGTGAGAAGCACGGTGTAGAATAATAGTGAGTCTTTGCACACAGCTAGAGCCCTGCTGTTTTGTCCGTGCAGTGCGTGGTGTAGAATGTGTGCTAAATAAAAATGCCTGATCTCGAACATCCTCTCTCTGAACTACGTGAGGGATTGGGAGTTAAGGTCTTGCAACAAAAGCCAAGTTATTTTTGAGAGCTTTGTGGCTTTTTGAATATAACGTAGCCCTAACAGGTTTGGAATTTACCCTGATTTTGTCTTTCAGGGTCACCACTCTGTGGGTCTGATGTGGTGGATGTTGGCCCGGGAGGTTCTCAGGATGAGGGGAACCATCTCCAGGGAGCACCCATGGGAGGTCATGCCAGATTTGTACTTCTACAGGGACCCTGAAGAGGTATGACTAACTCTGTTCATCTTGCTCAATGTACTGAAGTGGCTGTGAGTACATCTAGTCATGCGTCTATACTCATCAATACATGCATTTCTCTTGTAGATCGAGAAGGAGGAGCAGGCTGCTGCTGAGAAGGCTGGTGTTGGAAAGGAGGAGTTCCAGGGTGAATGGAACACCCCTGCACCCGAGTTTGCCCAGCCTGAGGTGGCTGACTGGTCTGAGGGTGTTGCAGTGCCATCTGTGCCCATTCAGCAATTTCCTGCAGGTGAGATTATTTTTCTAATCTAATACAGATATTTTAACTTGTAAATCCAGTGCACCTGATTTTCCACCACTTTTTTTGGCACTGCCGGGTTTAAATATGATTTATGATTTTTATTACAGCTGCTACCACTGCAGCTGCTGTAACAGCTGTCAAGCCTGGTGAAGTCTATTCTGGTAAGTTTATATGGCTTCTCGTTACCTGTATGTGTAATTTCTACTGTACCAGTCTCTAAACTCAACATTTTTTTCTCTACCCCTCCCAGGTGAGGACTGGAGTACTCAGCCTCCCACAGAGGATTGGTCCACTGCACCCACTGCTCAGGCTTCTGACTGGGGCGGCGCTGCTTCTGACTGGTCTTAAAATTGATGCTCATGGCAACAATAAAAATGTTTCCACTCTGATCTGTTGATTTATTTGATATTTACAATTAAAGGCTCTTATAAAAGTGACAGTGAAAACCTGGACTAAATAAACAACTGTGGACAAAAGCTCCCACAAAATGAATTCTGTTGGGTCAGATTGCAGTGGGCTGCCATTGCTGGCCATTTAGGGGCATTTGGACCAGGAAATGATGTCGGACTTAAGACCAGATTGGGCTCCATGTAGTCTGTTACAGCTTGGGTGAAATGCTCAGGGCTATTAATGTGAATCATAAATGAGGGTCTCTGTTTTGTGGGATCATTGTTTAATGTTAGCAAATAAGTTTAGCCACCTCCAAATTTTACTAGGAAAATGGGGAAATATGTGCAGCAATTTATTAAAATCGCCAAACATACAGAGTTAGCCCTGTGACAGGCTGGTGCCCTGAACATGGTGTACCCTGCCTCTCACGCTAACTATAGAATAGAATGCCTTTATTGTCGTTATACAGCTGTACAATGAGATTGGAGGGCCACTCCCATTCAGTGCATAAAATATAACCTTTTAAAAATGGTTACAAAATATATACATTTTAAAAAACAATGATATAAGTATGATAGGTGGTGGGTATCTCGCTAGTGGATTAATATCAGATATTGCACATTACAGAGGTGATAGATCTTGTCCAGTGTGAATAATATTGCACAAAGATGTGGGTATTGCACAGTTAAGAGTGTGTGGGGTTATGCTCCAGTCCCCCCGTGACCCTAAATGGGATAAGTGGAAGAGGATGGATGGATAGATAGATATCCAAACCTACTGCTAAAAAAATTAAAGGAACACTTTTTAATCAAATCAAGTAGCAGAGAGGTTAATCTGTTTCAGCTGCTTTGCTGTTAATGAAACCAACAGGCCTACTAAAGGGGTTTTACGGGTGGAGACCACTGACATTTTTTCTGTCTGTTTTGTCTAGTCTTTTTTTTTAGATTAGTATGACTACTGGTAGCATCAAGCAGTTCCTGGACCCTACAGAGATTGCACAGGTGGTCCAATTTGTGCCATTGCCAGAAGGTTTGCTGCATCTCCCAGCACAGTCTTAAGCGTGGAGGAGATTCTAGGAATCAGGCAGATACTCTAGGAAAGCTGGACAGGGTTGTAGAAGGTCCTTATCCCATCAGCAGGACTGTTATCTGCTCCTTTGTGTAAGGAGGAACTGTTAAAGACCTACAAATGACCTCCAGCACACTTCTCATGCATAACAATGCTTCATGTGGTGAGAGTATGCAGGCAGTTCCTGGAGGATAAAGGAAATGATAGAACTGGCCCCAATGCTCAAGTGACCTAAATCACCTGCTTATGGAATTGCATAGTGGAGCCCTAAAACCTAAAAAAGTCTCCACCATGTTTTACAGATAGTTGTAGACACTGTTGTACATCTTTCCTGACCACGTATGTACATACTGATGACAAACTAGATTAAGCTAAAAAATTCAAATTTGGATACTTAACTCCCCCTATTTGTAAGGATATGATTTTCAGATACTGTTCATCTGCTGTAGATAGATTTTTAGGCCTGCCATTTCTTCCACTTGTCCGGTTTCATCAATATTTTAAGGACACACTGCACACCACGCTGAGATATGCCAAAATTTCAGCTAACAGCTCTTCGGGAATCAGCATGTTGGTGTAAAAATACTATTTTATGCCTTTCAAATTGTGTTAGCTATGAAAATTTTCACAAGAAATGCGAACAAAGTACCTAAAGTTACAATTTCAAATTGGTTCTTTGCTAAGGTGTCTGTTATATGTAGACAAAACACAAGAAAAACTTTAGAAGAGCTCCAGAAATCCCGAAGAAATGTTGCTGAAGACCGCTTTACAAAATGACAAAAAAACAGAAAAAAAAAATCTTGGAAATTTGAAAGGAAAATATAAAGAAATGAGGGCTGGCTCAATACATGTGCAATAAAATGAGTTCACAAGTTGCGATGATTAGTCCAGGAGGTGTAAATGTGGCCCGTAACTGCAGCTTAACGGATGTGCGTTTTGATGCAATCAGCGCCGAAAGGCCACAAAAGCATCTGTTCTCTCCCCGTAGTAAACAGCCGAGACATCCCGGCTGTTCAGGACAACCGTCTCCTCCACATTCGCGCTTGTCTGTCAGGTGGGCGTGTTTCCGCGCTGCCATTGGACAGACGCGGTTCCCCTTCCTCTCTGCCTTCCGCTTTCTTTTCACACGCACGCCCAGCCTCTGAATAATGATAATAATGATCAAGATGGCTACTTCAGAATCCTCCTTGCGGTAGCTAAACACCAGTTTCATGGAAGCTGTCAAAACTGCGTTTTCCTACAGTTTAAGTCCCTCGTAGGCGACGGGGGCTGTTCCGGGGATACTACTGTATGGATTAAAAGGGGCTGAGGAGCGATAAAAGTCATTGTGTTGCCTGGAGCACTCAGTCTGAGGAAGCTAACTAGCTGAGCAACTCGCTAGCTGTACTTGACGACCATCTCCAGTGTAGCTCCCCTGCCAGTGGCGGTTAAGAGGAGCATTGGCGCTCCAGGTTTTTTGTGCCCGGACGTCGGACGGACAGCGTCAAATGGCAGAGCCGAGGAAAGTGCCGTTCGTCACCATTTCTACCCTCAACACCTCGCCGCCGACCCCGGAGACCAGCAAGAAACGCCGCCGCGAAGATGAGGCCGTCGACATCACTTTTGGGAAAGACGGAGGTGGGAGTGCGGTCGGGTCAGGAGGTGGCGGGGGTCTGTTCGGTAATACGAAGGGAAGCGACGCGCAGAGCGCGGAGAAGAAGCCCACCGTCCGCCTCAACCTCACGCTGAGCGAACCGAATGAGCGAGGGTCCTCCGAGTTCAACTACGGCGAGCTCGTCCAGTCATCTGTTTCTCAGGTTAGGATAGCAAAGCCGGGCACCGTAGTGCTCACAGGGGGCCTAACCTGGCGCACTTCCAGCAGCGCTGAACCTGCGTTGATATCGCACTTGTTGTTGCTGCTGTTTGTTATTGTTGCCTTTGCTGTTGGTGGTCTTGAAAAAAAGCAGCCCACACCGACCCCGTGAATACTTTACGTTCATGCTCGATATTTATTCATTATGGAGATTTTAGAGAGTTTGGGGCGGTGCAGGTGTTTTTTTTTCCTATTACACGTAGACAAAAGTGCGAGATTTGCAACAGTCAGAAAATTATAAAGTCTTATTTGAAATACGCCGAATTAACCCTTACAGTACTTTTATTTTAAAGTTGCAGAAACAGCGGGCTTTGTTGTTTTCACCACTCTGCTTTGTTACTATGTTCACATCTTATGTGATGGGTGATGGAGAGGTGACCCACACAGGATCATTCAGAACAGTTGTTATATTTACAGAGTTGTTAGTGACAGCCTCCCTGATTTTTTAAAATTCTGATTATGCAAGTTGCACATATTGCCAGGTACAGTTATGACTTGGATGTTGTAGTGAACATTTTTCAGAATCCAGCCAGATTATGTGGCTAGTGGTTGTTTTCTCAGATTTTCATTGCAACAGCAGGACTTCTACAACTCATAACTTTTTGTAAGCATCAAGAAAACAAATCATGAGCTCCCTTCTGTGTCCCTGACAGTTACCTTGCTGTTCCTCAGGTAAAGCCCGCAGGTTCTGCTGTACCTAAAGGACTCACTCCTCCACTGGACCCCAATGACCCCTTTGCAGATGATGAGAAGGAGAGACGGGAGGTAGAAGAGCTGGCCAGGAAATTTGAAAGCAAATATGTAAGTAGTAAAGTAAACATTTGCTTATTTGTGTAACATGAGTTCAGGACAAAAGTTTAATAAAGGTGCTTTATCATTAGGTAAAGCTGCAACTGTGCAACATATGTGTGTGAAATGCTAAGGATGTTACTGTACTAATAAAATGGATTAGGTAGTTCTAATGTAGTTCTTCCGAAATGGGTTTCAGTTCCAGGGTTGTGAAATATTGATAATAAGTCCTTTATAATACTGGCTTTCACAAGCACATGAATGAAGGGAGCCTGTTTACCACTGTTGCATGTATTGTTATGATTCTGAATGTTTTGCAACAACCAGCAAGGAGACAAAGTCAGTGCTAGCGGCCATGCTAAGTGGCTAATGTGTGTAATTATTTGTGTTATTTGAAGGCCTTGAGTGGCAGGCTAATGTTTGCCTTGAATCTCCTGCCTACATATTCTGGCTGCTTGCTATCTAATAACCGCAGGGCCCCAGTGGAGTTCAATGATAATGTCTCAGTCAGTCACAGACACACATGTTCTCTGGAGTTTGATGCAGTTATCATTGTTTGGTATTTCCTGATTACGTCTAATTCAGTTTTAGTTAGTTTCCAGAGAGAAAAGGCTCGTTTACGTTTAGTTTTTATTGTTTGAAAGTGTTTAGTTTCAGTTTTGTTTTTGTTAGTTCAAGAGCCGGTTTCTTTTTTTTTCATTATTGCTACATGAAGAATAAGGGCAAGATTTAAGAAAATCTGCCTGGGACTTACAATAAAAATAAAAATAATGTATTAATTTCATGACCTGTCTATGTACTTTTATACATATTTTAAAACTAATGGGCATTTTAGAAATCTAACAGTATTAGACTTTTAAAAGTTCTTGGCCCACCTCATGTTTGTTACACTGGCTTGTTTTCTGATCTTTGTGTTTACGCTCTGTTTGCAGGGTGGTAGCTCGAAGAAGAAGAAGAAGGACAGAATGCAGGATCTCATCGACATTGGCTATGGTTACGATGAGACTGATCCTTTCATCGACAATTCAGAAGCTGTGAGTCTATTCATGGTTCTTTGCTTTGATCGATTTACCTTTTTTTTTTTTTAGTGGAAACAGCTGAATAAAACAACACAAACGAAATAAATATATATATATACATTGATACTTAGTATACAGCGCATATGGTTTAGTATCATATGTAATAATTTGGGCTGAAGGACACTGGCGTATCTTAAGAAAACATTTAATTGTAATTGTCTCCTGCCCTCAGTATGATGAGCTGGTACCGGCCTCTCTCACCACAAAACACGGAGGCTTTTACATCAACACGGGCACTCTGCAGTTCAGAGCAGCGTCCGACTCTGAGGGAGAGAACGCCGGCGCAGACGATAATCATTTCAAGGTAGGTTCTTGGCTCTCTGCACATATATGAGCGAAACATAAATAAAAAAAAAATAGTTAAATCAGTAAGGGCTGAATCTGTCGCTGTGCTACTTTTACGATACTGTGCCTTTTTCTTTGTTTTGGACCTCTCTGCAGAAGATGAAAGACGGTGAAGAGCGAGTGATTAAAAAGCGACGGAAAAAACAAGACGGTGGAATTCTGGAAGAAAAGAAACCTCGAAAAAACAAAGTACCAAAGTCTGGGTGAGGTTTTCTTCAATTTATCCTGTGCTTGAGTTGTTTTCTAATGCTAATAGTTATAAGTAGTCGTGTAGTTAAATAAATAGGAGTCAAAGTGGGGGGTGGGCAGTTTGAGAATAGGCAGCTCTCCTCTTGCAGCTTTCTGCTTTGTGTTCGAAGCTCCTCTCAACGAACATGGGAATATCCACATTATTCATGTGTGGAAAGAGTTTCACACGACTTTATGGCTTTACATGGGATTTGAACCCCATTTTCCCCAGTGAAAGTCCTCTGTATAGCACTTTTTTAAAAATTTTTTACCACTATGCCTATGGGAGCTTTTCCCCAGTAAACACATGAGTATTACTCTGCCAGTTCCCACTTAGGCTAATTCTCACTTACTCCAGTTTAATTACAATATGCTGAACAGTTATTAAGCATTTGTTATTCACTGATTCCAAAAACACGCAGCTGTGACCATAATTCCTACATTGTGCATTAAACGCCTTTGTTTTCTGTGCCTTTTCTGTCTTGGCAGAGTTTCAGCTCTGAACCGGCCAGAAAAGAAAAAGAGGAAGAAGCTGATGAAGGATTCCATTCACCTGGCCAACATGCTCCGTCGCTTCACCAGGGAGAAGGAGGAGATGCGCAAGAAGAACATGGCCAGTGGTCTGCCACGACCCAGCCCCAAAGTGCCAAATCCCAACAGCGCGCTCCTGAACACCCATCCTAAGGCTGCTGGCAGCAACGACTGCAACATGGCCGACCTGACCGCAGACCCGTCTGTGATGTCGCTGCTCGGCACAGCCAACAACGACTTGCTGCAGGACATGATGGGTGACCTGGACTTTGGGATGCTGGACTCGCCTCAGCCTTCCAGCCCAGCACAAGGAGAGAATGGCTCCTTTGGGATGGGACACAAAATGGGAGTTAGCCGGGCGATACAGGGTAGTGTGATTACCCCTCCCCCTCTGCCCAGTGGACTTCCAGACCCACTCACAAAACGCATCGAAGACCTGAGAACGGTATGAGCTTCAGTCTCGCACCAGCTTCACATTCTTTTAGCGTGTAAATTCTATGTGACGGCTTATATAACACATCCTGTTCACTGCTCGCGTTCTTCTAATGATGATGAGACGATGACCCATTTTTTGAGAAATGTTAACTGTGTCAGCAGAGACATTCAAGTCTATCTAATACCGTTTCTTTCTCGCAGGCATCTCGTCTGTTTGATGAAGAGGGCAGAAAGAAATTCTTCACACTGGACATGAATAACATCCTACTGGAGTGAGTGCATTTTCTGATTTGAATTAGTGCAGATTGATTAGCGTAAAATCAACTAAATGCAACTTTGCGTTTGTCTGTGTCAGTATTGAGCTGCAGGTCCAGGAGCAGCCCACAGAGGTGCGTGCAGCTGTCTACTCTCACCTGGAGGCCTTTGTGCCCTGCAATAAAGACGCTCTGCTTAAACGACTTAAGAAGCTCAGCCTCAACATACAGGTGTGTGGCAGTATCATTGTTATTACTAAAAATAATTATAAGTGATGCATAGAGGTCTAAGTTTTGTATTTACGGGTCCTGCATCCCATCTCGTTAAATTACAGTGGGGAAAATAAGTTTTTGATGTATTACAAGTTTTCCCACCTACAAAGAATGGAGGGGTCTGTCATTTTTATCAATTCTTAGTGTCAGAATCTAAAGAAAACACCCAGAAAAGCACATTATATGATTTTTAAATAATTAGCATTTTATTACCTGAAATAAGTATTTGATACAATAGAAAAACAGAACCTAATATTTGGTACAGAGGTCAGATGTTTCCGGACCAAGTTCGCACACATACAGATCTTCTCCAGATCGTCCAGGTTTTGGGGATGTTGCTGGGCAACATTGAGTTTCATCTCCCTCCAGAGATTTTCTATTGGGTTGCGGTCTGGAGACTGGCTCAGCCACTCCAGGACCTTGAAATGCTTCTTGCGGAGCCACTCCTTAGTTGCTCTGGCTGTGTGTTTTGGGTCATTGTCGGGTCATTGTCATACTGGAAGACCCAAAATAGAAGAAAAAAAAACAGGCACATCCAAAAGGCCTTGAAAGGGGTGCAGGAACAGAAAAAGCACTAGAAAAAGACCTTCCTCAGACTCTCACGAAGGTCTATCGAGCTTGAAACATTACCTTTTTGTCATGTGAAGGTCCTATTTGGATTAAATTGATTCTTCTGGAGCTTGTGGGTCTGCAGACATTTTTCCACTTTTTCTATTGCTGGAAGACGCAGCCACGACCCAGCTTCTCACAGAGGAAAGTAGGTAGTTGGCCAAAATCTCACGATACACGACCCCATCCATCCTCCCTTCAATACAGTGCAGTTGTCCTGTCCCCTTTGCAGAAAAGCACCCCCACGTTTCACGGTTGGAACAGTGTTCTTGGGGTTGTGCTCATCCTTTTTCCTCCAAACATGGTGAGTGGTGTTGATACCAAAAAGCTCTATTTTGGTCTCATCTGACCACATGACTTTCTCCCATGCCCCCTCTGGATCATCCAGATGGTCATTAGCAAACTTCAAATGGGCCTGGACTGTGTGCCCTGTGTGCCCTGCAGGATTTTAATCCATGACGGCATAGTGTGTTACTAACAATCATGTTTGAGACTGTGGTTCCAGCTCTCTTCAGGTCGTTTGCCAGGTCCCCCCATGGAGTTCTGGGCTGATTCCTGACCTTTCTCAGGATCATCCTTACCCCACGGGGTGAAATTTTTCATGGAGCCCCAGACTGAGGAAGACTAACCATTTTCTTATAATTGCACCAACAGTTGTTGCCTTCTCACCAAGCTGCTTGCCTGTTGTCCTGTAGCCCATCTCAGCCTTGTGCAGGTCTACAGTTTCATCCCTTGTGTCCTTCGACAGCTCTTTGGTCTTGGCCATGGTGGAGAGGTTGGAGTGTGATTAATAGTCTGTGGGCAGGTGTCTTTTATACAGGTAACGAGTTGAAATAGGTGCATTTAATACAGGTAATGAGTGCAGAATATGAGGGCTTCTTAAAGGAAAAAAATAACAGGTCTGTGAGAGCCAGAATTCTTGATGGTTGGTGATCAAATGCAAATTAATATTTAAAAATCATGCAATGTGATTTTCTGGATTTTTAAAAAAGATTCTGTCTCTCACGGTTAAATGTGTACTACGAGCAAAATAACAGGCCTCTCCATTCTTTGTAGGTGGGAAAACTTGTAAAATCAACAGTGTATAAAATACTTATTTGCCCCACTGTATGACTCTGGACTGCATGTTTCAAGTTTTTGTCCAAAATACTACACACATCCTTTTTTTAACGGCTCTGTTCCTGTATAATAGCAGTCAGGACTCCAGTTTCTGCCAGTCTTTTTCAGTGTCTGTGGCTTTAAGTCAGACTGGAACGGCTGCTGCACCTGGCCCTTTCAGGAAGAGGTCTGCGAGCGACCGAGGGAAGCGGCCAATCGAAGCAGCACAACTCTTTCACTGTTTAAGGCTGCTGATATAGACCTGAATGAGCCACTCTGTGCCTTTCACTTCCTCTCCAAGAGATAACTTTACTGTTAAATGCAGCGTAATTCTGTTGTTAACGAATGTGAATGCAGAGTTTGTCCGGTTGCCTGACAACAGGAACTGAAAAACATCTCCATGTGAACAGATTTTTGTTTGGCTCGGTATCGGTCCTTCAGGGTTGCCCCTCAAGATTACATTTTTCCCGGAGCTCTGACCTGTGGTCATGCGATAAAAGCTAATAACTACATCAGTGTTATTAACTCTGCTAGATGATTGTCCTCTCTTTAAGTATTTAAGGAGTAGCTTCAGTTCCTTCACAAAGAGTGAACCACCAGCAGTTTAATCCGTGCATGTGTTTTTTTTGGCCAGAATATGTTTTCTTGCTGACCTTCCACAGCGGTACATATAGCATCTGTGTTGCTAGGATGCTCTTCTTGGCATACCCAGCAAACATGCCCATGTGCGCCCACAGAGGATAGCTGTGGGTGAACTGTGGGGCTGTGTGGCCAGGGCAAACCCACACTTATCCTATGTGGGCCCCAGTTGGGTGTGCCCACACGGGGCTGAAAGCAGCCGTAAAAACTACTGTAAACAAACCAAACCAAAAATAAAATCCTTCAGGGGGTAACGACACTGGTGTGAAACTCGTTATGAGAGCTGGCTGCTGCATTTGCATTCAAGTGGAAGCTGTTTTTGTGTCTGTTGGCTGCGCATCAAGTATCTGATTGTGTATTGAGTGTGATTTTTCTCGATGTCCAGGATGACCGACTACGAACGCCCCTACTGAAGCTGAAGTTGGCAGTGTGCAGCGTGATGCCGGAGCAGATCGCTCGATACAACATGGACTGTATCGCCAAAGTGGCAAAGTAAGGAGTCGGCCTTGGCTCTTATTTGAAGCTCACAGATACTTTGCTTCTTTGATCCTGTGATATCTGTTTCTCTGCTCACAGGCAACAGTCTGAGGAGGGCGAGAAAAATGGCTCAGAGGAAGACGATGAGGAGAAACCAGGGAAGAGGGTGATGGGGCCTCGAAAAAAGTTTGTCTGGGATGACAGACTCAGGTCAGTTTCTGCTCTCACAGGATTCATCGTTTTCAGTCTGCTCACTCGCTTTAATCAGTGCAATGCATTCTGGTAGTCATGTGATGCCACACCTCTGGAAACTCCCAAAAAAGTGAAAACTAGTCGTCACTGATCTGATATCAAGACACATTTGGCAGCTGGAACTGCATTGCTTATTTCCTGACTCAAATGCTGTCTGAAACGCAGAGTTTGCAAAAGATACTGGTGCATCCAGCTCGGTGTTTGTCCTGCTGTGGAAGCTACCGGAGAGGGAGAGCAGCAGGCAGGCTGTAACACCGTGCAGTGCTTCACACATCACGCGCTCAGTGCTGGGAAGCAGGGCCGTAAAAAACAACAGTAACAGAAAAACTAACCCCGTGGACGCTTACATGTTTCAATTGGCTGTAAATGCATGTGATGGGATTTTTCATGTTGAGAGATCCTCGTCAGTTTTCCCTCTTTATTAATGCTGTTTGGTTTTGTGTGTGTGTGCTTTCCAGGTCGCTGCTGTGCAACCTGGTGCGGGTGAAGCTGACCTGCTATGAGCGTGAGGGCAAGAACACGCTGTCTCTGGAAGACTACCTCAAAGCCTTCATGGAGACTGAAGTCAAACCTCTCTGGCCAAAGGGGTGGATGCAGGCCAGGTGTGTGGCTGCAGCTAATGTGATTTTTGTTGTTGTTGTTGTTGTTGAGTGATTATAATAGCTGCTTGTTATATTCATATTTGTGTATATCCCTGTATAGGATGCTGTTCAAAGAGAGCACCATGGCTCATGGTCATCTCACAGGCTACACGTGAGTCACATTATTTCCTTGTTTTCTCATGACTGCGTTGTTTTACTAGGACTCACTTATTTATTTATTTATTTCCTCCAGAGCAAAGAAGAAGATGCTCCCCGCTCCCAAGGCCAAGCCAAAGGTTAGTTGGACTTTGAAATGTGACTGATCTTAATCTAATTTAATTTGGCCTTCCTGTTTTTAAAGTTAAATAAACAAATGATACCATGGTGGTACATTTCATTGTACAGCTGTATAATGACAATAAAGGCTATTCTATTCTATTCTATTTGAGCAGCTACAAAAATCTTAAGATGTATATGAATATAAGATAAGAACAGCCTTTATTGTCCCACAACGGGGAAATTCGGTGATGTCAGATAAACTTGGTCACTAAGTTATTTGTGTCATCTGTACTTTCAGGAGACTGTGTGGGTTCGTCACGCCACACCTTCAGCAGGTGCCACCCCCTCCCCCGCTGGCCAGGTCACCGCGCGTCCACCTCAGTCGCCGTCTGAGCCCATATGTCTCGATTCCCTCGATGAAGCTCCGTCTCTGGACTCCATCTCTCAGGCCCTGGCCATCCTTGGCAATGCAGCCAAGGGCCTGGCTCAGGGGGACAGCCCCCCATCCCCAGATGGAGCCAAGACTGTCGCCAACCCCTCCAGTCTCCATGTCTCACCAGTCATTCAGCAGCAGAAAAAGAACTCTGTCAGCACTCCCAACAGCTCCAAAGCACCTCACTACATCTCTACCTCTTCGTCCTCTTCCACCTCTCTGTCTCGGCCTCCCTCTATCACGTCCTCTCCTCTGCCCTCAGTCAGGGTGGATGGTATGGGGGTTGTTAAGGGCACTGCGCAGGTGCACAGACATTCAGTTTTGAACACGCAGAGACCTTTGGGTGTGGGTGTGACTAAAGCCAACATGCCTGCCTCAGTGTCCCCTCCTAAACCACGTCCACCGCCCACTGCGTCTCCTTTAGTGGCCCCAGGATCAAAGACCGGGGTCTCCACTACCCCTTCTGGGCTCCTCAAAGGCAGCAATAATAATAAAGCCAACAGTGGTGACACTCTGATCATCACATCACCTCTGTCACGCACCCTTTCCTCCCCCACAGTCACGGTCCAGAAAACATTTCAGACACCTCACCTCGCCCAGACTCCACACAGTAAGCCCTCCACCTCCCTTTCTCAAACACTTCCCAGCATTCAGCCACAACCACAATCTAACTTCATCACCCCTATGCACGCTACTCTCACCAAGTCCATCCACAGCAGCATCCCACCCATCGTCAAACTCACTCCCCGCACACCCAACCCTGTTGTCACCGCTCCCACCTCATCATCAGCCTCCATTTCTCAAAGTCCCAGGTCTCAGGCAACCCCCTCCCTACACCAGTACCCTTCCAAAGGCCCAGCAGGTTTCCGCCCGCCGTTCTCAGGTGCCCAAGTGAACAAGCCGGGGCAAAGCAGCTACACTCCTCCAGGCAGCCAGAAGACCCCCAACAACAACAGCAACAGCAGCACCACCAACACCAGCCTTATTAACACCTCATCCATAAGCAAGCATTCAGGATCCAGTGCCTCCCCCACTACGGCCTCTGCCAACCAAGGTCAGCGCCAGAGGTCCGGGGGCGGGACACCTCAGGGCGCCAAGCCAGTCACATCTGTCCCAATGTCATCTGTATCCTCTCAGTTACCACAGGTGTGTAGCTCCAGAATGCCCATATTAGTAACGTGCATTTACACAGCACGTGTACACAGTGTCACCACATTTAAACCATAAATCTGTCGAAGGAAACCGCCTTCTTCTTGTTTAAAAAAAACAAAAAAAAAAC
>VOQJ01023500.1:16191-26696 GCA_015052665.1 Apistogramma diplotaenia | reverse complement strand
ATGAATATAAAAAAGTAAAAGGGGTGGAATAAAAAAAAAAAAGGAAGTAAAGAAACATAAAAAAAAAAGGGGGGGGGGGGTTACTGTGTGGTGTTTGAGGTTTTCACCAGAGTCTCCAAGACAACTGTTTCTCCATGCTGGTCTCTTATCTTGCAGGTCAGCCAATGTTTGCGCCCATACATATCGATTTATCAGCCTCAGTGTACAGACTAGAGATACATCCATATAAAATGTCGATCGCTGCACTATTTGCGGACAATCCAGCATGGCCCGCGCGAGAAACGTGCTCCTTTTAGGCGCTCTTGATTAATACCTCCCTCTTTACCCCATACGTGGAGGCAGCAGTCGCACAGTCACCTGTTGTTGTTGCGGTTGTTGGCACAGTTGGGTGCCAGGTAAACCTTGCGGTATTTACAGAGTTGCATTGATTTACGCGCTGGCTGCCATTCTGTTTAATTTACTGAAAAACTCCCACAAACTGCAGAATATCTTGGAAACTGGGAGCTATCGGTCTGCCGTTTTGAGCAAATAGTGAAACCAATGGCTTCGTCGCTGCAGGGTCACATGGTGATAGAGTGACACACCTGTGTGGAGCCGTAAGGGCCTTGCAGTTGCGCCAGAGGCAGGTAGAGCTGAAGGTCTACTCCACGGTAGGGCGCAGGTACGGAGGTGTGCGCAAACGGCCCCGCAACTACGGCTCCTCGCCAGCCATGAATCGGGACGGTCATTATTTTCCCGCTCAGGTTTTTAAGGACTCCTGCGTGTACCAGAGATCACAGGGTGATGACTACAGTCACAGCCCGCCACCCTGCCTCTACATGAGCAGACAGGTCCACTCAGTCTATACACCGCCGTCCATGGGAGCTTTGGAGCAGGCCGGCCTTCCTGACATTGCCCCTACGTACAGTCTACCGAATATGCGGGAAGATCCTGGCGTCCCTCAGCTCCACCACCACCACCAGCCCCTCCAGCAGCCTCCAGATTACAGTGACGCTGGGGAACAGGGCAGATATCAACTCCCATTCCCCTGGATGAAAAGCACTAAATCCCACTCACACACTTGGAAAGGACAGTGGGCAGGTAAACCTTCAAGCAAATAAACGAATACTGTGATTGTGAGCTTATTAATACAGAATGTGAATGTGGATTTACAGGTCCTGATTTCACTTTAAAGTGGGCTTCGAATTCAAGTATGTT
This sequence comes from Apistogramma diplotaenia, assembly GCA_015052665.1. Lineage (NCBI taxonomy): Eukaryota > Metazoa > Chordata > Actinopteri > Cichliformes > Cichlidae > Apistogramma > Apistogramma diplotaenia. The sequence goes on along the minus strand of VOQJ01023500.1, from coordinate 25,499 downwards.
TACATAATTTTGCAGCCATCTAACAAGTGACTTTAAACTCTTTCTGAGGCCTACAATGACAATATAATCTCAACAATACGATCCTGGGTGTTTCAGTTTACCTGTCATGCAATTTGTCAAAGACCCGGGAGGTGAGCGGCCGCTTATTATCAAGTCTTAACGTCACAAAAATGTGAGTTTTGTCAATACAAAACATTTTCACAAATCGCCTATCTTAAGTCAAGAGCAGCTTGATAATAGGCTTTTGTATGTCCAAGCCGCTTTGATTGATGTGGTCCTGTTAACATGGAAAAACAAAAGAGAGAACGATAAAATGTATTTATATTTACACCGAGTTGTAATGAAATTGTAAAGGAAGCGATATCATTCACAGAAGAGTTTTTGAATGTTAAAGAAAACTCGGAGACGGTTTCTGTGGAGCGGGTTTGCGTAGAAACTCTGCAGCTGTTAAAGAAGTTTTCTTCTGTTTGGAGGGGAAAAAACTACCAATAAGGTTCTCACACTTTTCTCACAGCCGACAATATTCCCAGAAAATATTTCTACTGGTTCTCTCTCTCAGTGAACTCTTAATGGAAATATTTTACAGACGATTCAGCTAAATAAAAGTGGATACTGTGTTTTTACAGTCCCGTCTGATACTGTAGTCAGAGGTTTCGCCCACCTTTTGCTGTACTATTCTGATATTTTGTTGCAAAGTGCAGACTTGCTATTTTAGGAAGTTTTGAAACATTTTACGAAATTTAAAACGTTTCTAAAATCTACGTGGACGTGTTCAGCGTAATATTTAATTACGTCCCCACTTTTTACGTAACTCTTTTGAATTTGGAAATATTTAAGTTGTGAGCTCCACAGTATCAGGACATTTTTGAATAATCAGGTCAGTAAACCATGGAGCTGTGAACTGGCAGATTCGGATATCAAACTGGGGGCGTTTGCTGGATTCTAATCCTTCCAAAATGTTGTTTTCCACAATAAAACAACGAATTCATTTTTTTTATACAAGTCACAGCGACCGTACCAAATTGGACTTCCGGTTTGCGGTTCATGATATCTAAAAGGAAACCTTGTGCTTGAATTTTAGATGTAAGTGACGTCATGCACTGGGAAATATGTTTCGTCCTAACAGGAAATCTTAGTTTCTTCTCAAAGATAATAATAACTTCCAGCCCTTCGTCTGAATAACCCCCATAATTGCCACCTGCTGTCACTATACCATTAATAGAAAAATGCTTTTCATAGTTTATGAACCTGTACATTTACGCTTCAAGTGCTTCGGATTTTATTCGGAACAAAACTTTATCGTTTAGAAAAACCGTTGTTTTATTGTACATCTCATTTGTAAAGGCGCTAAATCTCGGTGTGATTTCAGGGTCGTACGTGATGGCGGAGAATGAAGAAAACAAACGCACGAGGACTGCGTACACGCGCGCCCAGCTGCTGGAGCTCGAGAAGGAGTTCCTGTTTAACCGCTACATCTCGAGGCCGCGGCGCGTGGAGTTGGCGCTGACCCTGAGCCTTACCGAGCGCCACATCAAGATCTGGTTCCAGAACAGGCGCATGAAGTGGAAGAAGGAGGAGGACCGGAGGAGGGCGAGGGGGGCCGACCCGGACCAGGACTCCTCCATCACCTCTGGAGACCAGGGGGAGGCCGCGGGCGGGGTCTCCTCCTCAAACGGACCTCACACCACCACACCCCCCGTGTCCCCTCTGCACGGGCTCTCCGTATCTGGGTCTAGAGAGAGCGCATAAATCCCGGGATCTTAAGACTGGAACCTAAAGTCATATTTAAGGGATCATTTCACTTTTGATGGAAACTCAAATCCACATGTTAGGACAGTCATTATTTAAAAAAAATCTCAACAGTTAAAGTGTGAGGTGGCATTTTTGTAAAGCGCTCGCTTGTAGGGATCCCCTCTGAATTTACCCTTGGACCACCACCAGCCCGCGTCCCCCGATTGGATTTCACAGCCTGTCATTTCTGAACTTATTTAGTGACGTTTCTTCATGCTGATCATCAAAACATGCTCTGAGATATGTCCACCACCACACGGCAAGGACCAACCTCTTGCCCATCTTCATCTTTCGGTTCAAGCTTTGCAATGAATTGTTGTCACCTCAGCAGGTACTAACAGAACACAGTCATGTTTATGAATGCGTGTTTTTCCTACATCTGTGTCCGCTTGTATATACACTAAACTGTATTATGAGGATTGTTAATTAGAATCAATGATCCACTTGTTTTATTGATTGAAGAATTTATGGAAACATTTCGAATAAAAAAAATATACCACAGCCTTTGAGCCTGGATGTATTGGCATTTACGAGCAAATTGGCGCAGGACAACTCGAACACAATCTCCAGCACTTCATAATTTGTTCGCGGCATCAGTGAGCACCAGCCTTTGGAGACGCAAGCGGCAGATCTTCTTCACCTCCTCGATGCCACGCGCTCTCTCCTCTGCGCGCTCGTTCTGACAGCGCTCGGACAGCTGCCGTAGGATGTTCGCTTTGTCATTCATCCGGGCGCAGATGACAAACGGGAACCCGAAGCGCTTTTTGTACTCCTCGTTGAGCCGGGCCATGCGCTCGGCTTCGTCCGAGGCCAGCGTATCCATCCCGACTCCTGCCTGCTCCTGGTGCGACTCCCGGGTCAAGGTGCCCCTCTGGAGATCCCTGCCGGCCAAGTCGGGATGACACCTAAGGATCCCCTCTTTACCTGCACATATGTTGACCGATAATTTCTCTCAGTTCAGGGCATTAAACTGGAACAGGGCTACTTATAGGGGCAACGCCCCCCAAAACAGACGCGTAAACGTTCATCAAAGCTGAAAGTAAAAATGTTAATAAACTGGGTTCGTCTATCACCTGATTCAGGGAGCTCATCGATGAAGTCACTGATGGCAGCCTCCAGCGCATTTAAACTCCTAAAAGGACGTCTCGACCACACAGCGGCTGTTATAATAGGACATTTCTCCACCACGTTACCGAAAGTATTCACAAAATCCTCGTAAGAAATAGCATTTACTGCGGAAATATCCATGAATTATGGTGGCACAGACAGTGTTTGTTGACCTTTGGACAACACTTTGCAACAAAGGTTAACGCACCGCTGGACATACGGAACAAGGCTCCCATGTCCGGCTGTGGTTAATATTTTATTATGTAAACTACCAGTCATCTGACACTGGACAGAAGAGTTTGTTAAGTGTAATGGCGGGTGCACAACTGTGATTTCAAATTTAGATGCAGGGTCCTTATTCACTGTGCAACCTCTGATATTTGGCGCCCCCTAGCGCGTAAAGTGAACAACAGCCATGTGGATGTCCATTCAAAACAGCAGTAGTCTGGTAATGAGATCACGTCAAGGCACAAGGTGGAAGAAATAGTCAGAACCTCTATAGTAAATACTACAATATTCTATTCAAGTAGTGGAATTTAATAAAAGTTTTTTCAGTAGGACAGGCAGGAAAACAACCTGTTTAGGGTCATTGTACTGTAGTGCAAAGCAGATGTGATGGCATGTGGCTGCAGAATGCTCTGGCAGCCATGCTGGTTAATTGTGCCTCGGATTTTGAATAAACTGCCAACAGTGTCACCAGCAATGCACCCCCATATCATCACACTTCCTCCTCTGTACTTCACCGTGGAAAATACACATGTAGGAAACTCATCAACTCACCTTTTCTGGGTGAGTTTATGTTTCCTACAGAGGCATGGTGTTTGTAACTAAAAATCTCAAATTTGGACTCATCGGACCAAAAGACAGATTTTCACTGGCCCAAGCCCTTTTCTTCCTCTTGTTGTTCTTCCATAGAAGTGGCTTCTTTGCAGCAATTTGACCATAAAGTCCAAATTCATGCAGTCTTCTCTGAACATCTGATGTTGAGATGTGTGTGCTACTTGAACTCTTAAGCATTCAGGTGGGCTCTTATCTGCGGTGTTGTTAATGTAAGGTTTCTGAGGCTGGCAGCTCTGATGAACTTATCCTGTGCAACAGAGGAAACTCCTGGTCTGCCTTTCCTGGAGCGGTCCTGATGAGAGCCAGTTTCATTACAACATCTTATGGTCTTTGCGACTGCACTTGAGGAGACTTTCAAAGTTCTTGAAATGTTTCAGTTTGCCCTTCATTTCTTAAAGTAATGATAGACTGTCATTTTTCTTTACTTAGTTGAGTAGTTCTTGCTATAATGTGTATTAGAACATGACTTAAACAGGGCTATTCACTGTATTCCAACTCTACCTCTTCACAAAACAACTGATGTCTCAAACACATGAAGAAGGCAAGAAATTCAAGAAAATAACTCTCGATAAGGCACAGCTGTTTACTGAAAGCCATTCCCGGTCATGTCTCATAAAGCTGATTGAGAACATGTTAAGATGTGCAAACCTGTCATCTAAGCAAGGCTACTTTGAACAATCTAAGCCATAAAACGTATTCTGCTTTAACACTTTTTGCCTACTAAATAATTCCATCTGCATTTTTTATAGTTTGGACTTTATTATTAATCTACAATGCAGACAATGATCTGGTGCCATTATGTTAAATTGAAGAAAATCATTTTGCAGCGATTTCTCTGAAGCACATTCTTAAGTCTGCACATTCAGACCTAAGTTCTTCCATAAAATATAATTTGCTTACGTTTTATGTAACTAAACCATTTTGTTAAATATGCAGATGTATAAAATGCTAACTCCATTTGAGTAAAATATAAAGCAAGTTGATTCTACTCCAAACTATTATGAGAAGACTATCAAGGAACATTTTGTATGCATAAAATGGTATAGAGGTGATCGCTCTGTTTCTCATAGTTTCAGAAGATCTTTAGCAAATATCAGATGTGTCAGCAGTGAGTAGTTGATGTCTCCTTTTCTGTTTTGTCATTCAGGAACGTCCACAGTGGATGGTGCATTGTGGCAGTCTCTGGAAGTCAAGTGGTTATAGTATTATAACAGAGCTGAAAAAAAAAAGGACATATGACTCAATGAAAATGGTTTGTTGTCCAGTTGTGGGGGTGAAAATGTTAAGCTTTGCTTCAGAATCTGCCAAAAATATATTGACCTTCTGCCCTCAGTGTATAAGCTGGTCCCAGAGTGACTGGTGCGTTGCGTTATTTATTGTGTTTGTGTTTGCAAGAAAGATGACGTATACCTGAGGTTTTGATGATGTATACGAGCACTTCACAGCCAAGCCAGAAGCAGAATCAAACTAGCTACTTTCAGCAGCATCGAGCTTTTATAATTAGGTGGGCCCGCTGAGAAACAGAAATGTAACGGAAGCTTTTAATAATGAGTTGCATTTAATAATTTTGTGAGCAAATACTTCTTCACACCTCTAGATTTACTGGGTGTAAGATTCATTCATTGGTATCAGTGTCAAATAATAATAACAACATGAAATAAAATCCATTAATTTGAGACATAAACAGATTTTGGATTTTTATTTGGACTTTTGGACTGACCTTTGCTCATTGTGACAGACATCTCATCTTTCATTATGGGATGAGTTTGGCACCAGGAGCCAACTGAGTTGTTCAAGCAAAACTTTAAATAATCTCCCACCAGCAGGTCGTTGCTCACTGAGCTTTTGATTATCTTGTTGCAGGAAACATCAGAATCTATTTGAAATGTATTTGGGAGCTCGTTCCAGGAAGAGTCTGTTACACAGCTGCAGTGAAACAAAAGTAAAAGCAGGTTTAATAACTGGGGCTGAAAGGCTCGTTGAGCTAAATAACTGCAGGTAATCATACCTTTCATTCAACTCAGAGCAATTCCACCAGGTGTAGGTTGCTGGAACCAGACTCTCAGTCTCAATGTTGTAGGTATCATAAGCCTCATTATATGTGAACTTGAACTTTGGTTCACCTGGAACAAAATCAGATGATGTTAAACAATCTAAGATTTAAACTATAAATGCAAATTACAGTTGAATAATAATGATGTACAAAGGTTATATTAACCCACCTACAACACACACTGATATGTTCTTTGTTTCCTTTTGTCCTCCAGCCTCCAGGTGTAACTTATAATATCCTGATACGAGTTGATCACAAAGCTTCACAGTCCTGACAAACAGGTAATTATAAAACTCATATTATATGATCACACCTGTCAGTAGCATCTCTCTGTTGCTGCTCATGAAAACTGTGAATTATTGCATATTTTTGTACTTCTACATGATGATAGTTTTTCCCAATAATATTTTAACCTCATTAATAGTGTTAACCTGAAACACTGCATCATTGAAGTACCTGTGCTGTGGTACCCATGTCTCCCTGACACATTTAATCATATTCTTGTCAGGAGTCTCCCAGAAACAGTGCTGGAGAACAGGATGGTAGGAAACACTGGCCTGCAAGCAGGTGCTGGATGCCAGCTGAGCTGGTACGATCTTGCGCTCATCCAGCTGAGCAGAGAGGAAATCTTTATCTGCGGCAAGACAGCAATAAATGAGATTTATTCAGTGGTAGCAGTATCAAATAATAATAACATGAAATAAAGTCCACTAACCCAAGACATGAACATAAAAAGACTTTGGGTTTTTATGTGGACCCTTGCAGGTGTATGTGCCGCTGTGCTCCTCTCTAACTGATCTGATGGACAGGTAGGCCATCATACTGCTCAAATGACTGTCATCTTTAATGCACAGCTGGAAGACACAAACATAGTAATTACCATCAGAAGAATGATCATCAGTGCAGAAATTTGTGTCTCAGTGTGAGGAATATGAAAGAGTTCGGTCAGTTTTCAGACAAACACAAAGGGAAATTTGTCCACAAGAAAGTTTACAGGAAGCTCTCACTGGTTACAGGACATTACTGTACCTCCTCCATCTCTGCTTTACATGATAATGTTCCGGCATCGAGTGGTTTTCCTTCTTTCTCCCACACAGGTGCAGGTGGACCGAACGCTTTCCGTCTGCAGCGAAGCAGCAGAGACTGACCTTTGCTCAGGGTGATATTAGATACCTCATGTTGGCTCTCTAAGTCTAAAACACACATTAAGGCCTCAAGTTAAAACATATATGGCAGTCATTTGAAAACTACTTTAGTTATTTACTACTCCAAGATTAGTTAGTGAGAATATGTTGTTAATTAATTTATACCCGCTTACCGTAATCATACATTTGTGAGCACTCTTGTCCTTCAGCATTGGTTGCACAGCACATCATTCCTGCTTTATAATATTTAATACTTGATATTGTGCTCTCTGTCCTTCCTTCACTTGTCTCAGTCTGAAGTGCATTCTGTTTCCTGTTCAAACAGAAAATAAACATTGTTGGTGGTGTAAAATAATATTTTTCAGAAAGCTGGTGATTGTGAAACACATTAGTAACAAAACTCAGTGCTCGACTGGATCAGTTCTGCTCTCTGATTGCTAACTGCTATTCTGCAGTTTGCACACAAATGTAAGAGACAAGCTTACCCGGACCATGTAACTGTAAGATTTGGGGAGCCCTCAGAGATGCATTTAAAAAGGGGGGAAGACATCTGGACTTCAACACCAGAGAGCATCAGCTGTGGTTTTGTGGGACGTTCTAAGCAACATAACAGAAAAGCATTAACTTTATTATCACTAATTTATCATCATCAAAAGGAGTTTGTTTGAGTGGTGTAGAAGAAAGAAGATGAGATGTGGGAAGTTGTTACTCACTCATTACCACACGAAGAAACACAGTCATGCTGAACTTGCTGGCACTGCCGGATTCACAGGTCAGCGTGTATTCCCCTGAGTCTGTCTCAGAAAGCGGTGCTGTGACCATGGACTGACTCCCATTTCTGGTGAGGACAAAGTAAACGTCTCAGTTTAATTATATATAGAGCTGAACCACACAAACAGAAACACTTGTGTTTGCTTACGTTGTCATCATTCGATCTTTTCCTCTGATCCAGTGGCAGACAGAAGATCCAGAGATACCATCTAGAGAGATGTTGAGTTTCTCACCCACAGTCAGCACTTTGATGATGGTATCAGACGCATTCAGATAATCAACTGTATGAAAACATGCTGCCTGGAAAAACAAGACCTGCCATTTAATCCCCCTGCATTAAGTAGCTGGAAAATATTCACTGCTGGCAAGATCCTCAAACATTTTCACACAGTTTCCAAGCACACATAAAAGACCTGGTTGATTTGCCTATTAAATATATATAAAGAACCAAGAAATCTATTTGTTTTTCACCAACCAAAGTATATTTTTCTATATTGTAGTTATATACTACACATTATTTTAAGCTTTGGGTATTTTTATTTCTTACTAAACTGGCTAACATGTCTCTGTCCTGATGACATAGTTACGTGAAAAAAAGGAAAGACTTTTTCAAATTTAAAAATCAGGACATAAAAATAATCTGGTCCTCAGCTGGTCTCAAAATTATTCAAATACAACCTCAAATGATTAAAAGCACCACATGAAACATTAGTCTGAACCTTCTATAAAATCTGAAGTTTGACCAGTTGACTGGTCTGGAGCATCCAGCTGTGATTTAGCAGCGACCTCACAGATGCTCTCCATCAATCTGGGAAGAGTTAAAGGGCCATTTCCAAACAATTTAAAATACATCATTTGACATTAAGAAAATGTATTTATAAGTATAAACCATTGAACACAGTTCCTAATCTTCCCATTAAATGATGTCTCAGCAAATTCACCCCAAATTCAGAGTGTGCAATGCTCAGAGAAACTACAAAACTTAAAAAAGAAAAACAAAAAAGGGCCACATTTTTGACATTACAGGCCTTTTAAAAAAAATCATTTTAAATGTTAAAGTTCATAACAGTAGAATTAGAAAAAAGACTGAACAAGTAACTTGTTTGGAGGGGCTGCTAGGAGAAAGCATCTTCTGTCTAAAAAGAACATGGCTACACAGCTTAGGTTTCCAAAGTTTCTTCTGAAGAATCCACCAAACTGCTGAAGCAATGTGCTTTGGAGAGCCGAGACCAAAATGGAGATGACTGGTTATAATGAACAATGCTACAATTGGTGAAAACTAAACATAGTGTATCAGCACAAACACCTGATACCAACAGTCTAACACGGTGGTGGAGGTTTAATGATTTGGGCTTGTTTTGCAGCTCTGGGACCTGGACACCTTGCATTCATTGAGCCGACCACACACTCCTCTTCATCCCAAAGTATTCTAGCGTTAAATGTGAGACCATCTATCTGACAGCTGACAGCAAATTACTGAAATGACACAAAGTGCCAGATTTGAAGAAATGAAACATGATCACCCCCCCCCCCCCACCCTGTACTTTTTTTTTTTTCCAGAACAAAAAAAAAAAACACCCCCCTCCAATTTTTTAAAATCA
>VOQJ01023495.1:8820-19398 GCA_015052665.1 Apistogramma diplotaenia | reverse complement strand
TGTACTCACTGATCTTTGTTTTTTCTATCCAGGATAGTGGTCCTGACACTCACTGGTCCTTGGCCTCCTTCCTTCTGCTTCATGTGCAGTCTCTTCCTTTGGTCAGATTATCACTCCAACAGGGTATCTAACAACTGGCAGGGCATAGATGTTAATTGCCCGGATTTTGTTCTTCCCATTCAGACTCCTCACGAGTTGTCTGACTCTCTGCAGGTGCTTGGCAGTTGCAGTTTTCCTAGCAGCCTCTTTATGGTTCCCATTTGCCTGTGGGATTCCAAGGTGCTTGTAGCTGTTCTCAATGTCTGCAATGTTGCCTTCTGGTAGTGCAGTCTCTTCAGTTCTGATCACCTTCCCTCTCTTTGTTACCATCCGACTACTCTTCTCCAGTCTGAACGACATTCCGATGTCATTGCCGTAGATCGTAGTGATGTGGATCAGTGAATCGATTTCTCATTCACTCGTTGCATAAAGCTGGATGTCATCCACGTAGAGGATGACAAGTTTACTAAATTAGAAACTTAATATTCTTAAAGTGGGTTCAAATTTATCTGTGAACTTCAATGTGATCACTGGGGTAACATCATCATTAGCACATTATCTGACCCAAATGGATGTCTGCAATCATGTGCATCAATGAAAGCCAAGTTTGCCTAGTTTTTAATCTGTTTGATCCCATATAAAAAAAAAATACACTGCTGTTATTGTTGTATTGTTTTATTTTAGGCTTGGAAGTATCCTCGAGGGTAAATAAATGTTCTTGTGCCTGACAGCCATGAGGAGAAACAACTAGAACAATGTGGGAGAGGAAGGTAAATACTCTAATGCTCTCTCACTCAATAGCTACTGTTCAGTTACCATTGAGCAAAGCACTTAACCTCCAACTGAGCCAGTGCATTCGCTCAGCAAATCTGTCTCTTCGGAAGCTTCACTTACTTGAATTAAAAATATACTTTACATCCTTACCTCAGTTTTTACAGGTTTTTGCCACCTGCGCAGGCACAGCACATTCACACCCGAGCACACACGCGGTGACATACAAACAGACATCTCTCTGATCCTCCGTCTAGTTCTCTCAACTCCCTAAGGCATCCCGCCCTCTCCTTCCTGTCTCTACTCCTCCTCGTCCTCTGTGACACCACTGTGTCCTGGCCAGGCCTGTTACCCTGGTATCCATGCAGCGGGGCCGCAGAGGAGAACGAAAGGCATAGTGATTGACAGAGATAAGGCCTCTAATTAAGGTAGTGATTGGGCGTTCTGGAGGGGGCTTAGCTTCCTGGCAGGCAGAGGAGAAGAGATGTATGCAGGGCGCCCAGCCCCTCTGCAATTAGACACACATCTGCTATCAGAGATCAGCTCACTGTCCCTGCAAAAGGGAAACTTTCTGCAGCTCATTGCCTGTCAATGTCATTCATTGTCCCTTTTCCTTCACTTGTACAACCTGCTGCCACCCCAGCCGATGGTTTGGGGAGATACTGATATTGCCATGCAGACAAAAGCACAAACCGTACAGGAGAATGAACTAAATATTCACAAAAAGTTCAAGTCCTCATGGAGAAACAAGAGAGGTAGCTATGCATATACCCATTCGTGCATATTGTAGAGTTTATTGTGCACAGATGTGCTCAGTCAACATGGATGAATACATTCAATCAGAGCTATGATCCCTAAATGCCTCTTGTGTTGGGTTTCACGAATCCTGCACATCTAAATTCATGCAGACCTCATCAGAAGATGCGTTTGAGTAAATGAGATAAATGCACATACAGTACAAATAAAAATGAACACATCCAGCTCTGCTGTGGCCATAGGCACAAATTTAACATACCATTAGCATGCACAACCCTGTCTCAGTACTTTTACTACAGCCTTTGAATTTACACTTTGAAAGTATGATCAGCCTGTGGAGATTTTACAGCCTAGGTGAAATGTCAGATCATCTAAGCACCGAGTTTTATGACTCTAATCTGGACAGCTGACACAGACACAGGGCCTACTAGCATGTTCGAAATGGAATAATAGTACATTATGGCGCACAAGAGCATACATCACGGGAGTTCTTTGCTGCTGGAGAGGGTTGTCGGATCGAGCCAATTTATGAGCCGATATGTCTACAGCCTAATTCCAAATATGAGGGAGCCGTCATTTGAATAATCTACACTGAGAGCGCGGAAGCCTAAGAGATATTTAACATGATGAATACGCCGGAGCTGTACAACTTGTGCTATCTGCTGAAGTCTTAAATCTAGACTCCTCGTCAGGGGGAGAGGGCTGAGAATATGGATGGAGCAAGCTTATGTCAGTCTATGGCTTTTAGAAAGAGAAAAGGAGTAGAAAGGGCCACACACTTGAATTGGAGAAACTTCAGGAGAGACACGGGGGGCCAGTTACGCGTAGTCACCAACTAAAGAGATTTCTCAACAGAGACATCCGCTGAAAAGGCAAATTAGTCTAGGACCAGGCGTAATCCTCGTCTGTGAAACTGGCCAAGAGTGTTTTCTCTCCGGGGAACCAGGTCTTTATTATAGCCTTGCTCTTCAATATCACACCCCAGACTGCCAGGAGACAGGTCGCCTCTGCAACAAAGGAATTTAGCTTTGACATGCACTGTTAAACATGCTGGTTGGATCCTCTGCCTCATCTGTGTATGACTGTTCCAAGTCATTATAAAAAGTTTCAGGCTATGTGGGTTCTCTTCTGATCCCAAACAACTGCTCTTGGCCTTTTGCAATGTAAACATGAAGAGAGTGATCTTAGTACTGAATAAAAGGTGTAGGCTATGGCTGCTCAGCATAATTGGAAGCAAAAAAAAAGGACTGTTAGCTCTGTGAGGAGAGAGTAAGGCAGAGTTGGAGCCCCTCAGCGCAGGTCAAACAGGTTCTGTGAAATAAGAAAGAAATCAGGACAACGGAGATGAAGAGGCAGAGGCAGGGAGCATAGTGGGAAGGAGGGGAGGAATCCGTGAGCTCACTCAAGGAGAGAAATGAGAGAATTGGAGCATTTTCCCCTCGTGGATTCTCAACGTTTATGACCAGACAGAGACAAAAGAAAGAGGAGGGGGAAAAAATAATAGAATGTGCATTCTTTATGCCTGCGTATGGTACTCACATTGATCTTTGTTGTTGGTGTTTATGGCAAAATCCTTCTTCTAATGTTAAAAGACTTAAATTCTTTCATGCCAATCAAGTCCAGCAAGGCAGAGCGAACATGAATAAACGAATAAACTCTATACGACCCTTTAGATTTAAAAGAAGGCATAGGCATGGCTTGGCAAGTCTGGTTTTGAAGCTTTGAGTTTAGCATCATGGTTGTCATGTCATTTTGGAGCCAAAAGTGACCGCAATTAGCCATAATTGTAGTTATCAAATAACGCTAGCAGTGTTGATTAGTAAGCATCTATCTATTCTAGCAATGCACCTGCTAATTAGTGCTAAATAGCACACTGATATAATGGTAGCATTTCACTCACCAAAACTGGAGCACAGATGGCTCGGATGGCTGCACCACTAACTGCAAAGCATGCCAGATTACTTATCAGATAAGTGCACTGGAAATTCACCGACACCACAATCATGGCAGGGAGCAGCAGGTCAGCAGCCGTAAAGTCGTGATTTGCCGGTTGTGAATATTGCTACTGCTCTGTCCAGTAAAAGTGCCACAACTTTTGATGTTTTTCCCAGCTTTACATAATTCTTTATTCCCAAATCTTATTCCACCAGCTACTGAGAAACGTGATCGTTTTAGATGTAGAAACGTGAGCTGCAGGGTAATTAGAAAACAATGGGAAATAACCTTTTTATTTTATGAATACAGACTTTTATAACACTAAATAAGAAAGATGCATCTTTAAGTACTAAGATTATGCTACTGCTGTGTGGTCTACACATCAGAAGATACTTTATATATCATGGCTCGTGTACAGTATGCATATGAAAAATCTACAAATATATGTAAAGTGTGTTGTGTGGCTGTACCCACATGTTTTGTTTGCACTTAGCTTTTCTGTCTGAGCTGATCCAATTATTGCATGATAAACAGTGGTCTTATGTGTCAGTATAAGGGGCTTCAGCCTTTGCAGTATTACAGTCTGAAAGTGCCTCGCTGCTGCATGCAAACTGAATATATCAGCTCTGTGAAAGTCTCATTATAGCTGGGGAGCTCATGCATGTTCTGTTATTAGTAGGCACTTTGGTATTTCCTTCTTCTGGCTTCTGCTCTTCTTGTCAAGATGCATTCTATGTCTCCAGTTTTTTTTGTTGTGTGTGTGTGTGTGTTGTGATAATTTAAAGCATTTCTTGTGATATGCCGTGGCGTCGGAGTCTGATAGAATCTGTGAATGCGCGGCAGAGTGAAGGCTGAGTATTTATGAATGGCCTTTAACAGCAGGGAAGAGATGAACTGCTGGATTTTCCCTGCTCTTGTTTCTTCGCCCGCTCTCTCCTTCTCTCACCGCGAGTCAGTACGCGCCGTCCTATTGTGTGTGACATTCGGGCTTAGTGTGAAAATCAGCAGATGGGTAATTTTGTTTGTATGATTAGTGAGGATGCGTGGGTGTGTGTGTGTTTGTGTGTGAAGAAACAGAGCGAGTTAGCGTGAGCTAAGGAGCACGGAATAATTTATGACCGCTGCACACTATAATTAGCAAAAACTAAATTGCGTGTCAATGTGGGATGCAGTTAAATAGGGCTCGGCTTCTGTCAGAGGACGTTACGAACCTCAAGAAGAACTGCAGTGGCAAACGACACCGATTCCACTGACACTGCGACACCAAGCTTAAAAATAAAGATTGCTAAAATAGGAGCCCGTGGCCTGAATGATTTTAGACCCAGTTTGGCGAGACCAATCTGCCAATAACTTTTTGATGAATTGCTAATTCTGATTACTTCTTGGCTTTTAATCTGTTAATAAAGGCAGGAGGCGCAGCCTGAAGGAAGAATCATTTGGAAAACAGATAATATTCTGGAGAAAAGACCCCTATTGCTGTTTTTTAATTCTTCCTCTATACAGTCTGTTGCCTATGAAGGTGCAGGCTTGCCCTAGGTGTGTGTGTGTGTGTGTGTGGGTGTGTGTCATGCGCATTAGCATACCACTTCCACAGATGGAGGCTGTTCATGTCTAAAAGAGCTGACAGCAGTTGGCTGATTGATCAGATTGACTTTTTAAGCTTACAGCAGCACCACCACCACCACCCCTCCCCCCAACAGCTTCATCTGAGACCTCAAGTTAGGATGGGACAATCATTTTTCTGTGTGCATCAACTCTGACCTCCGATGATGTCGACAGTCACCCGCCAGCATGCTTGGTTTGATGTTTTAACTGAAATCTACCCAGCAACAAAATCCAGAGCATTGTGAAGCAGAGTGGGTTTTTCCCCCCTTTTTGACCCTCAATGCACAACATTTTATGTCACACTATATTGCATTATGACCCATTATCAGATGCTGGTTGTGGAGCCAGAAAACAGCCACAGACCCTTTGGCATTCATTGCCATCCTAATGGCCAGCTGAGCCTCCTGGTTGTTGTAGGCTATCCACAAGTCATCACTCACAGTCTGATATAACTTTCAGGCTTTAATTAAACTTCCTCTCTTTATTCCACAGTTTCATTGTCACGTAATTATTACCTCAGATTTTAATTGCGTCTCTTCATAATTCATTTTCATTGTTTATAAGCACTGTTTGAAAAGCATGACATACCAGAAGTTTATTAGTGTGCTCCATCTGTTTGTACATGAGACAACTTGATGTTCATGTCTTTGATGCCTTTCTGCTGATCTCCCTAATTAATTTAAAGATGCCCGCATTAAATAAAACAGAATATGCTGTTTAAGTAGATGTCAGCGCTGCTTGACAAAGCTTCATCAGAAACCTAGCGTCGCACTAGTTCTTGCACACAGCGGTACAAATTGTTAAATTAGTTGCTACCTTAAATTATATTAATGGTGCGATTAATCAGTTTTTATAATTCCATAACAGTGCACCCTCTACAATAATCAATTTTAGATTTGACGCGATTATTTTCTGAGCAAATAATAGAATACTTGTGCGCTAATGGTTCCTCATTGACTCCAAGGCCTTCCATTACAAAGCACCACGTCTGCCAATAATGAAACGTTTAGCTGTGATTGTGGATCAGGATTTGTCATTTTTCTAAAAGTTGATTAAAGCCCATTTAAATGATAATTATTCAGATTTTCTAAATTCCTATAAATCAATCACAGGCAGCATACACAATCCTCTAATTGAACCTAAACTCATGGCATGACTTGTACACCTGGTTGAATGACCTTATTTCTCTCCAATCCAAGCAGTTCTCAAAACAAACCACCCCAAAATGGTTGTCTTGTAAAATAAACAAATCAATAAAATGAATGAGAATTAATAGTACCCATACCACTTTTTTTTTATCTAACATATTTTACATGTCTGAGTTGTTCTCCAGAACTCTAATTGGCAGGGTGATCAGCTGTGTTCAGTAACTTTGTGGACTTCAAACAATGGGGACTGATCTGAGCAGTTATGTTGGAGTCGGTGCTAATAAATGTTAAGCAGCAGTTTCTTTTGCTGAAATGATTGCAATGGCAAAAAACAGAGAACCCCAATTGAGTCTTTACTCAGACTGGCTCTGAAAACAAGGAAATAAGCAGATGGCTACAGCTACAGATTACTGACTATTGCGTTAGCATTATGAGGAAGCCAGAAGCCGCAATTACATCCCATTACATGTTAAATTTTATTTCACAGAAGAAATATGTTTGAACGAGTCAGTACGCTGTGTTTATATTGATTTTCACGATTGCGTGGCATATTGCTACTGAGCACATCACAGATGTTGCAGTTTGTATCAGGCTGATGTGCATAAAGAGGTGCACTTCAGGATTCGGCTTAGTGGACCCTATCCACAAGACTCCCAGGGCCAGAGATTCGGGTCAAAGTCATATATGACTGTTCAAGCTGAGATCACTGCATCTCGCTTTGGCTCACATATGAAATTGGCCAAAATCAAAACTGGGGAAGAAAAAAAATCTCATTGCATGAGATTTGTGTTGTTTACACTGCAATAAAAAAAACAGATCTGACTGACAACAGAGAAAAAAAAAATCAGCTTTGGCATATTTTTGCCTGCAGTCTGGACATCAGTGTGCTCAGACCCTGCTGGTGTTAGATGACTAAAACACTGAGTCACTGTGGATGCTATAAGTTCCTTAATTCAAGAAGTCAGTGTTTGTATCCTGGTTTACACCGCTTAGCAAATACTAATCCATGTTTTGACCACTTTTGTAACTAGACTTGCAGCAGGTCTTGAGCCAAAAAAAGGCTTGTACCCAGGAGAGATCAGCAATCCACTGAAAGAAACAACTAGTAAGTGAATAGTATTCAGCCTTATTCCTGCTGGACTCATACACACTTAAAGATGTGAGTTACTGTGACGGATAACACTCGTTACCCTTCACCGGTCCCTACAATGTCAACCGGTTGATTCTACAGTGCTTAAATGTATTCCTTTAACAAACAGAACCATGCACAGCCACAATAGCCTGCCACCTCCTCCTCATGCTGCTCACAAGTCTTTCATGGTGCTGAGATCATTGACTGCAGGCGGGCCAACGATCAGCCCCGTTCTATGGGGCGAGAGTTGTTATCTTGGACGATAGAGTTCATTCCCAGACTGTGCAGATATGGGATTGCCACTGGTTGCAGAATGCATGGTTACAGAATGAATGAATGAATGTAGAACCATTTAAGGGGAAATAAACCAGCTCTCCAACAGTGTAAGATTTATTACCAAGAAGCATTTGTACAACAAATAGTCAACTAAGCACAAATGTCCTCAATTTTTGTTTATGAATGTCTTGTACAGTATATGTATCATTTACATGTGTCTTCTCAACGCTGAAGACTGGCAGATGCTTTCCACAAACATAAAAGTGTGATGGCAGGAAAGATGGTGCTGGCTACAACACTTGCAGCTCCCCTGCTGAGTTACAGCTGAACTCCCTGAGAAGCGCAGGAGGACAGGCTTTGATCTACACTTCATTTCAAAGGCAGAGGAGGAATAGCTGTTATTATTAACAAACTGGCCAGTGTTCAGCCGTTTTATCTGTAATCTTTACAGAAGCTCTGGGATTCACACATGCACACCAAGTCTGAATAACATTCAGGTGATTCCTAAACACAGGCGAACCAGTGGCCACCAGCACTGTCTTTCCTGCCATCACACATATGTTTGTGGTCAGCATCTGTCCATCCTCAGTTTTAGAGGGATTAACACTAGATACCAAGCTTTTACAGCACTTAATGGAGGCTAATACGGTGGCCTTGAATTGCAACAAAACAGCAACATAATGACCAAAAACACAACAGAACAGGAAACACAACATTTCACTCTGTGGTTTTTCAGACGTGCAGTTTCTCACCAAGGTTGTTGCTCCTCTCCTACTCTTTACCATCCCCCAGCGCATGCACACACACACACACACACACACACACACACACACACACTCTCTCTCTCTCTGAATTAAACATACACAGTGAGGAAAGAAACTATCATGAGGGTAAATGGCAGCAAAACACAGTGGAGTCTTTCACACCCAGATGAAGTGAAACAAGAGCATATAAATTAGATAAATAAAATGTTTCTCTTTATTTCAATATCCTGTTTTATTTTTGGATATTCGGAGGGGATGTTGAGTATTAAAGAGGATTTCTGGGGCTCTCTGTGTGTTGTCACTGGAACCAGTGATTAGTAGGATGCCTCTAAACTTTAAGCTTGTCACTTTAAAACCGCAGCGTCTCCTTTCATATTACTAGGTATGTTGTAGCCTGTGGTTATAGTGGTTTGGAAGAGGTTTGAAGACACCTTCGTGTGATTGTTGGTAATCTGAGTCACAGAAAATAACTACTTGCTTTTATTACGCTGTCGGATACCTCAAAAGTTGAAGCATTTGTATTTTGTGTGCGTTTCAGCTTACTGCCATTTCTCAGTTGGAGGATGTGTAACCTGGGCATTGCTGTGAGAGCAGGATTTTCAGAGCCACGTGCAGTCACAAGGGTATAATAAGTACCCAGAATCTGAATATATTTTCAACTAAATTGTTGTAATTGTGTATGTACACTGTATTTGAAGGCTAAAAACCGACTGCTGTGTTATCTCATTAAAAATTGCACACTCCTGAGCAGAGTCGTAGCAACATGCCAAAAGCTGCGAAAGTCTCTTCACAATGAAACGGCTCATAATTGCTGGTAAACGTTAGTGGACAACACACATAATGGGAAGAAGGGCAGAATATAAGCGCATTCATTTGACAGACAAAAGCAGCCACAGCAAAAAATTTTAAAATATCAACTTTATGAGTATTTTCAACTTGCTTAAGTTATGGCGAGTAAATATAAATTGCACGAATCCCTCAGTCACGCCACGCAAAGGCACTTCTGAGCACCGAAGTCGTACCCAAACACACCTCAGTATAAAGCAGCTGCCAAGAAATTCGACACCTCTCAGTGTGTCGCACGGCAAACAATTGTCTAATCCTGAGTGAAATATTGTTTTCCATTTCATTATCATACAAAACAGGTGCAGCCTTCAGCAAACACCCTACCCATGAGACACATTCAAAGCTTTGCAACATTTTGTCAAATACCCGGTTTCGCTTCAGATGTAATAGAAAGCGCAGGAACAGAATCTGACAAAGATCCTCTTTCTCTGCTAAACAACTCCTCTTAAGGTAAATGATCTTATATTCCATTTTAAAAAGCCATCATCCTTAAAATTGGGGACATTTCTCACATCATCTGTAGATTTTTTTTTTCTCCCCCCACATTTACTTTGTGGAAAATAATTTTTAAGACTGAACGTTAAGATTAAATGACTTGTTGAAAGGGACTTTTTTTGCTTTTCTTGCATGTTTTTTTCCCCCGCTCTAATCATAAATCCCTAGCTGCTAATATTTAAATCAGTTTCCTCTGCAAAGCTATCCGATTTAACTCCTAACTCATTAGCAGCACTTCAAATCCTCCCTATATCACATTTCTTTTTGCTTTTTACTCAATCACGTGGAACGGCAACCCTGGCTCCATCGCCTCATTCTCCCTCTCGCTGCTCGTTTTCTCCAGTTATTTATCCCTCTGAGGACGGTGCATGAAGGTGGCCGGCCTTGCCCTTTTACCCACCAGTGCATATCTGTTTTATGTAAAGAAGTAGAAACCGCAGGTTGAGTGGGTGTTTAATTGAGATGAAAACAAAGTGGGCTTTACTGGTTAAACACCTGAGAGAACACTCAGGATTCTTACTTCCTACATTCAGCCAGCAACATAACAGCATCTGTGAGGGTTCGATGTCATTAGGATGTCATCGTCTCTGTAAGTGTGATGAAGGCAAACAGATCGGAAGCATGACTGGAATGAAGCCACCTCTCTTAGGTTGGCCAGATTAGAAATTGCGACATTGAACACCGAGGGAAGATTTGCAAAGCAAGGCGAAAGAGTAAGCTTAAAAAGGTCCGGGGGGGGTGGGGAGGGGGCGTCTGAAGGGGCGGGGGGGGGGCTCTTTCAAGAACGTACGCAAAGGTTTCTCCTTCAATC
>VOQJ01023494.1:78334-91252 GCA_015052665.1 Apistogramma diplotaenia | reverse complement strand
TTTGATTTTTAGTGTTTTTTCTTTTTTTGGGGGGGGGGTAATTTGTTAATTTTTTTCTAAGAATGGGTGACTTTTTGAGTCGAGCAGCGCGGCGCTATGCATGCTGTCGCTCCTCGTTTGACTTTCTGTTCAAACAACTGTGATTTATCTCCTCTTACAGAATGAAGTGCCTTCATTACTGTGCTGATTTTCTTGTGTCGGGTTATGGGGTGCGCATTTTCATGCTGCATATTTAGTCCAATCTGCGAAAGCGTGTTCGGTGAAACTTTAAATCGAAACTGAAAAAAAAATTTTTTTTTCATTGCAGTCATTTAATCCGCGAGAACTGAAAACGAGCGTAGCTTTTTAGACCTGGATGACTTTTGAGTTTCAGTTATGTAGCATTGAATTGTTAAATTTACCAAAGATTTTTACAATTCAATGTGATTTGTGACTAAATGACATCATTTGAGCCTTGGCAGTGACTGTAAATTGATTATCCTCGGAAGACACAGAAAGCCCGTTTGATAGCTGAAGAGAAAAAAAAACGTAATATCTGTGATGACATCACTGTCCAACAATAAATGTTTGAAGAAAAAAAATTAGAAAGATTAGCTTAGATATATAAAATTCTATTTATTGGGGAAAAGGTTTGTGCGTGCATTGTAAAGGATGCTATTGAAATCGTACTGTACAACGTTATTAAAGTTGCAAGTTTGCACACTGTCAATGTGTATCATGGTGTAGTGATTCACACAAGACTCACAGCTGGTATAATCAATAATTCAATTAATGACATGACATGTCTGCATCGCAATCCGTAACAACTATATATAATGTGCAAAACACTGAAAAGGAAAAATGTAGCATCTCAGAAAAGACACAAGTAGATCTACAGTATCACGTGTCAGAAAGTGACAGATATTGGCCAGAAACGTGACTCTAAATGAAGGTTAATGTGCAGTCAAAGTCTAAGTATAGTTTCAGTGCTGTGACTGAAGTGGCCATAAACTGCTACCCTGGCCAAAGGTGACAGCTTCTAATATTTTAGTAGAAATTTTGAAGCAATGGAAGGAAGATTTTACCTTGAAATGTCTTTGATTTGAAGTTCATGTTTTCTGGTTTGTGAAAGCAGCAGCTGTGGAAATCTCACTAGAAGAATCTGTGTTGGAGTTCTCAATAAAATAGTGTGTTTTCCATCAACAGAAGGATGAAAAACTGAAAGAGTAGGTATTAATGTCTTAACTGTAGCATGTCTTAATTTACTTTTGATTTTAGTTGTATTAATTACAATTTTATTCAAAACGAGCTGACATTAATGTGTATAAACCTTCTATCCAAGATAAATCTAAGAACCTAACTCTTGACTGGCTTGGCTTGGGTTAAGTGCATTAATTTATGATCACGAACTGGTTAATGTGCAACCAGGAGCAGCTTAGTTTCATGTGATATCTTGCTGTGAACTCGTAGCTTCCGCTTACGTATCAGGCACTTTTACTGCAGCAGTGGATTAGACATTGCTGAACCCTTTGTACAAGCCTGGAGAGTTCTTGCCCACACACCCCCACCTCCCCCCCAGCCACCCAACCCTTTCCCCTCAGATATGCCGGGACTGAAGTTCAGCACTTTGTTTAAATCATCTTCTTGTCATAATGGAATCCAAGAACGAACTAAGAAGTGAAAGGACATGGTCAAAGGTAAGAAAAACTTTAGCCTTCATCTTGAAACTGATGGAGACAAGAGATCCAAGTTGGTTATGTAACAGAGTAGTCTTCAGATTCCCTGGCAGGAATTGTGTGAATTATATCAGACAAGTGTAATTGACATATCCCTGAACATAAAACAGCAAGAAAGCCTGATCCATGATTCATGCACTGACTGCGATGCACAATAAAGGGACTTAAAAAGATTGCTCAGATACTTTGAAATTGTTCGAGGTACCAGCAGATGCAGGGCTTGGTGGTCTTGGCAGGGAAATAAAAGAGCTTTGATTCTGAAGTGTTTAACAGCAGGCAGCATTCACAGGCTCTTTTGACTTCTGATATATGGGAGCTGACATTTTCTTGCAGCTCAAGGGTGTTCTTATCCATCTAAGAAACCAACACGCCATTATTTCTCTTTTTATTCACTTCATTCTATGACTTGAGTTAGATGCACATTCTGCAAATTCCTCTTTTTCTGTTACTTCTGCTGCTGCGCAAATCACATCGGATGCAACTTGTTACTATAGCTCCACATTTAGCAAGCAAATGTAAACACAAGCTGCCAACACCTTCTCCAACCGGGAGCTGAGCGCCCAGTGCTGTAAACCTTCGATAATGTCAAGCGTTTTTCCTCGAGCGGTGTCTGTGTGAGTAGGCACAGAATGAGATATTTAGCCACAGAAAGCCTCTGATTCCTTTCCAATAGCACTCAGAGCTCCGTGAGTCCAATTCCCCCCCCCATCTGCTCGTTGTAACGGTTGTAAAACGAATAATTGGTGTCAAGTGGTTCCTGTAATGCCCGCTGTGCCGCTGAGGGCTCCGTCAGACATAAACACAACTCTGCTTAGATATATAAAGCACAATGAGGACACTGAGTGAAGCTGAGGTCTATCTCACATGAGGAGCTGTCAGTGGTTTGACTCTGCAGTGAATTGTGCAAGCCCCCCCCCCCCACAGCTACCTTTTCAGCCTGAGATTAATCTAAAATCTCCACATCAAGCGTGGGAGCTGGGGGAAGGGCGTGTCTAACAGTGTGGCACTGTAAATATCGAGATAGAAGATGGCAGGTGTGTTCATACCTGGGTGTGGTGACAAATACATCCAGCCCTCTCTGCCTCACACACTGCAGCTTGCGCATGAAAGGAACAGGCAGGTACCTCATAAAGAAAGACCTTGTATATTATTCACTGTCTCCACAACTTGTAGGAAACAGGCAGGACTTCAGCACGGCAGTCACAGGACAAGGTAAGAACCGCACTACCGCCACTACTCCTTCCTTAGGATGATCTGCATTATTTTGTGAACTCACTTCTATCCATTTCGTTTAACTGAATCGTTATTTTCATATTTGTGGATTCTTTAAAAGTGATTTCCATGTGTGTTTTTTATTTTATTTTAAACCAACATGACTTTAAACCATTTCAAGAAATACATGCCAGGATGCGTTTACTGTGCAGTATTAACAAAAGTCATTGTGTACGCACAGGCAAAGTACAATGGAAGCTAATTGATAGGGATCTCGTCTTTCCTGTCTTCCTATTTGTTCACATTTTCAATTATTGCTTTAACATGGGATCAGATTGCACAGCTGGTTTTTTAAAATAATTTCCAACAGGGATTTTTTTTTGTCACCTCAGCTGAAATCATTGATCACTGGCAGCCAGGCGTCTTCACAGTGGAGAGCGGAGTTGATTAAATTCAAATAATCAAATATCACACTGTACACTTCTTCTCGCAGGTGTTTCTTATCTCTTGAATAACACAATAATAATTTCTGTTTTATATATATTTTTTAATAATAAAGAAGAAATCACGACATTCAAATATGTAATACTTTTTGATAGACTGCTTGCAGTCTTTTTGCAGCTAGTAAACCAACAGGGCCCAACACAACACAGGTTCAGCCCACGTTTTGCAGCGAAGACGTTACTTTTGAATGAAAACGACGTTGCGTTCAAAAGCAGTGAAAACACACCCTTTTTTCTGTCAGTGGGCCATTGTGTTTGATGTAGCTCACCGTGACCAGCTTTATTTGCTGTGTAGCTTATATTTCAGTCGAATTATTACCGTTGTATTATGTCTTTACTATCACACCATCCACCGGCCACAACGACTCGTTCTGCTGGTTACCTGAGTTATATTATCTCATCATTTTTAAACCGCATTAAGAGCATTTTAAGGATGTTTTAGTAATTGATTTCTTCTCAGTCATCTTCATGCTGTAGGATTTTGCAACTTCATCCCAACCCTCATCTTTTCATTTTCAGATTTCACCTGCTTCTTGTGTTTGTCCAGTGCGTGTCACCTCTTCATCTGAATGCCTGAATACCAGAGCCTGTTAATAATACTATTAAGGGTGTGGTTAACAATAAATGTTTGGAGTGCGGCCGATCTCAGCCGTGTCACTTCTTTCTCACTCAGACCACCAACACCATCAATCACCGCTCAGCCATTTTATTACTAAATTCACAACAAAGATCAGAGTCAGTGTGCTTAAAGCTGCTTCATTTTTATTATGTCTCCCAGGAATAACTACAACCACAGTGACTCCAGCTGTTTGACAATATCGTGTCACGATATCAGGGTTGCATGTGCATTCACAATATATGCCTGTTTCCATCCACGGAGCCCACAGTTGGCTCAGCTGGTGACAGTGTTTGCATTTCAGTGCTGTTGTTTCTGATATCTCAGTCAAAGAGGCAGCTAGCGCACCGCTGATTGCAGGGCTTGTATTTTCCTGTGACGCCGAGCTGATGCTCATTAGCAGGATTAGAGATGTTTTGCTGTCAGAGATTTAATCTTTTGAAAGGGTTCACTTGTCATTTTAGAGACATCTGCTTCCAGTGAAAAGACGTAGAATGCAGTGATGAGTAAGAGTGAGGAAGAGGTAGCTGGTGAACATGGTAGTGCACTTATAGACTTCATTACAGAGGGCCTTTCTTCTTCTAGCCATTAAAAAGAAAGCAGGTTTGTATGGACCTGGAGGTTATGTCCATCTCTTATATACAGATGCTCTGTACACAGCTACCTGGTTATTTCTGTTGTATAACCATGAAAATACTTTCAGCATGTTGTTTATACTGTGCTATTGTGGTATGAAGATCTGTTATTTTGGGCATCAACAATGTGATGATGCAATATGGAAATCCTAGAAGTCCTACATTCAACCTTAAACCACAGCAAAAATAGTATGACTTCTTTTTAATTTTACACTTTAGTCCGTAACAGTTATTAAGACATTGGACACTGGATAATAATGCTTTTGCTTTGTGTTTGTTTGCAGTTCAACAAAATGATGAATGAAGTCAGTCACGATGCATTTAAAAGTGTTCGCCAAAAGCCGGGCTTGCAAATATGGACCATCAATGTGAGTCAGTACCAAAACACATAACATGCACCCCACATTATTGTGCACGTTGATGTTATTGGTCACAATGTTGAGCTTTAAGTAGAGCTGTGACATGCAGAAATCTTGCATTTGTCTGCGGTTTAAGTTGTTGCTGTTTGCTTTATTCAGAAAATGCAAATGGTTCCCGTTCAGCCACAAGGCTTTGGCAACTTCTTTGAGGGAGACTGTTACATTGTTCTAAATGTGAGTAAAAAAAAGAAGAAGAGTGATTTCATAAGAGGCTACAATGCGATCTATATCTCATATATATTTCTCCTCTCGTGCTTTTCATGGTTATCGCCAGATAAATGAGAGCAAAGGCTCCAACCAGTCTGCTGACATCCACTACTGGGTTGGAAAAACATCCACTCAGGATGAACAAGGTGCCGCTGCCATGTACGTCACCCAGCTGGATGAGTACCTGGGTGGGAGTCCAGTCCAGTACAGGGAGGTGCAGGGCTACGAGTCACCGCGGTTCAGGAGCTACTTCAAAAATGGCCTGATGTGAGTTCCCACCAAAGCCAGCTGGTGTTTGAACTACAGGGGGGGGTGGTGATATACTCAAGGGAATGAGCCTCTCTCTCACACACACACACACAAACACACACTTATGTCGTAATCTTCTTGAGTCATGGCTTACAACACTAATCCGACTCTATGAAAATGATTATGACACAAAACACATTTGTTTTCTGAGACTTAGCATTGAAAAAATGCAATTTTCTCTTGCCCAATTTATTAACCGTCAACCTTTAATTGTGTGTTTGGTTTAACTTTATACAACCTTAAATTTCGATTACGAAATTGTGTGTATTTCTTCAATGTCCATTCAGCTTTAAGCCTCTGGGTTTATGTTTTTATTGCACTTGAACTTTGATAAAGTGGCCTGCGCGGCTCTCTCCACAGCTACAAGAAGGGTGGAGTGGCCTCAGGTTTCCAGCATGTTGACACAAATGCCTACAACGTCCTGCGACTGCTGCACATCAAGGGGAACAAGGTTGTCACAGCAACAGAGGTACTGAGAACAGAACATAAAATGATATGACCGGCTATATGACTGTCTTAGGGTTTACCCACTGCCTCCCTCTGCTGTTATCAGAGGCTTCACACAGTCACGCTACAAAGACGTGTTGGCACCCCTCCTTAAACTGATTATGTCTTCTTCTTGTTGCTGTCAGTGAAGGTGTTAATTGCCTGAGGAGTGCTATGAGTGTGTGATATTTAATTAATACGCTGTATCGTCTCATACAGTGTCTATTCGAATGATGCACAACAAGTGTTTCTGTGCAGGTGGAGGTCTCATGGAGCAGCTTTAACAAAGGCGATATATTTCTTTTGGATATCGGAAAAGCTATAGTGCAGTGGAACGGCCCCCAGAGCAACAGGAAAGAGAAGCTTAAGGTAATCCTCCACGCTGGTTGGTCGGAAGAAGCAGTGACGCGAGAAGTATTCATATCTCAGAAAAAGGGAACAGCAAATCTGTGAAGTCAAGTGAATTTTATGAACTCAGGGAGTCGCTAACCAGTGGACTCCCAGTGCTGGTCAACAAGCCTGGATAAATAAAGGAGGCTGCATCGGGAAGTACATGAAATCTGTGCCAGATCAAACATGCGGCCACTTTGGCAACACCCTGGGAAACAAGGGAGCAGCTGAAAGGACCTGAAAGTGATTTCTAAGAATATTTTTTATTAGCCTTAAAACTTGTCTGTTGTGGATCTTTGATGATGCACAACACTGCCTTTAGCTGCAAGCAGCAAGCTTTCAATAATCTGTGACACTGGTTAGAAACATGCAGGAAAAGGGAGGAAAAGTTAGGTGGGAATGGTTACAACATTATGTTTCCCCTTCTTTTTATACATAATTTCTGAGTTTTGGACTTTGCATATCTTCTTCCTCCCTTGGCTCTCCAGGCGGTGTTGTTGGCTCAGGACATCCGAGACAGGGAGAGAGGAGGTCGTGCTCAGATCGGTGTTGTGGAGGGAGGAGATGAACGGAGCTCGCCGGAGCTCATGAAAGTCATGACGACCGTGCTCGGCCCGAAACCGTCACAGCTGAAGGAGGCCACTCCTGATGATGTAACTGATAACGCGCAGAGAAACAGTGTCAGACTCTACCAGTAAGTCCACTACACACTGCATTGCCACCACAACACTGTAGAAATGTATTTTATTTTATTTTTGCTATTTACCAATATCGCACACATTTGATCAAATTTTCCTCTCCAGCGTTTACGACAATGCCGGGAATCTAGTAATCCAAGAAGTGGCCACAGAGCCTCTAACACAGAATCTGCTGAACTCCTCGGTATGTGCTGTTTACTCTTAAAGAGTGCTAAAGATGCTAATGTTAAAAAAAGAAAAGTGGTTCACCTTCATTGTTTTGTGTGTCTTTTCTTTTGTGCGTTTCAGGACTGTTACATCCTGGACAACCAAGGGTCTAGCGTGATGGTCTGGAAAGGAAAGAAGGCCTCCAAAGAAGAGCGGCAAGGAGCTCTGAACAGGGCATTGGTGAGTTTACTGCCTCCTGTTCTTTACGTCAGTATATTATGAATTTGGAGATGTTTTCCACCACAAGCTTTGTCCATTAACCTTTTCTACCAGGACTACATCAAAGCAAAGAAGTACCCACCCAGCACCACGGTGGAAGTGATGGCTGAGGGAGGAGAGTCAGCAGTGTTCAAGCACTTATTCAAATCCTGGACAGACAGAGAGCAAACTCAGGGCCTGGGCACCACCCACACCGTCGGAAAGATAGGTACACGTAGCCTCTCCAAAGATGTTGCTCAACCCCGTCTTCAAAATGTCTTGATGTCCCATATTCATGATATTCATAATCAACGCTGAACACTTTGGATCTTCCCACAGCTAAGGTTGACCAAGGAAAGTTCGATGTGATGGAGCTCCACGCGCGCCCTGAGCTGGCAGCACAGCAGCGCATGGTGGATGATGCATCAGGAGACATTAAGGTGAGAAAAAAAAAAGATTTGCAGAAACCTCTATATACAGGCAAACTCAGTCCATATGCATTCATAACATTTTTTTACGCCGCTGCATATGATTTGAGATGTTTCCTTTGGATTACATGTATAAGGTGTGGCGCATTGAGAGTTTGGAACTGGCTGAAGTAGACCCCAAAGATCACGGGCAGTTTTATGGAGGAGACTGCTACTTGGTGTTGTATTCATATATAAGAGCAGGCCAGCACCAGTACATACTCTACATGTGGCAGGTCAGTGTCAGACCAGTCCGGGCTTCCACCTCCTTCTCTTCCTGCTTCTGGAAAACTGGCAGTCTCTCTGTGTTAACGCAGTTTTTTTTCTCTGTCTGACATCAGGGGCGCCATGCCACGAACGATGAGATCACAGCATGTGCCTTTCAGGCTGTTAATATTGATAACAAGTACAATGGAGCCCCAGTCCAGGTTAGAGTGGTCATGGGAAAAGAGCCCCGCCATTTCCTGGCTATTTTCAAAGGCAAATTCATCATTTTTGAGGTACGATTTCATGATTTTCACACTGAAAATTATTCTCTGCTAGATTAGAAATGCTCAAAGCATTAAATGAAAGTTTAAAGTATTTGTAAACTGAATGTATGTGTACAAAGGGAGGTACAGGTCGACCTGGTGTGGTTAGCCCTGTCAGTGGTGCCAGGCTCTTCCAGGTGAAAGGGTCTAACGAGCTGAATACGAAGGCCACGGAGGTGGTGGCCAGGGCCGCCTCTCTCAACACCAACGATGTATTCCTGCTGAAGACTGACCACATATGCTACCTGTGGTATGGAAAGGTATTCTTCATGGAGCCGTGTAAGAAGAATAAAAATCTAAACTTAGCTTGCATTAAGTTAAAACCTTTTATTTCCTGATAAGGGCTGCAATGGGGATGAGAGGATGATGGGGAGAGCGATCTCTGATGTGCTGTGCAGCTATGAGAAGCAGGTGGTGATGGAGGGCCAGGAACCAGCTGAATTCTGGATAGCACTGGGTGGAAAGGCCCCCTATGCCAGTGACAGGAGGTAAGCTATGTAGATGGCCCAGAATCCCAGTATAATAGCACAGTAACAAGGACTTCAGGATTCATCCAAAAAGGCCTTTTAATCATATTTTGAACCATTTATAAGCTTAAGTTAAATCTGCATGGATTATTTTCATATCAAGGTCAGTGGGATATGCCCGATGTCGTCACACACAGAGAGAGAGACAAGATTATGCTGCCGTTATGACAGAAAGGTCTGTGTCATTTTCAGATTCGAGAGGGAGGAGCCGCTTCACAGTCCCCGGCTGTTCGAATGCTCCAATCAGACGGGTCGTTTTAAGATGACTGAGGTGGACGACTTCGCTCAGTGTGACCTGGATGAAGAGGATGTGATGCTGCTGGACACCTGGGAGGAGGTGAGTGAACTGCTCACTGCACATGTTTCCGTTCATGAGGATTCAGTTAACTGAGTATAAAGGCTGAAAATGGCAGCTGAGAGATATACGCTACCCGGTGTTTCCTTCTGCTGTGGTGTTCGTCTCAGCTTTTCCTGTGGATCGGTAATGAGTCCAACGAGTACGAGAACAAAGAGGCGTGGAACAGCGCCCGGGATTACCTGAGAACACACCCGGCCGGACGTGACCCTGACACGCCCGTCGTCGCCGTCAAGCAGGGATATGAGCCGCCCACCTTCACCGGCTGGTTCAACGCATGGGATCCTCACAAGTGGAGCGTGAGTTTAGTAGTTGCTAGAGAGCTGAGTTTAGTAGTTTGATCTCCCTGGAACCCCTGAGAGAGAAGTATTAATAATAGACTAATGCAGCGTGATCGAGGCATTGCAAAGTCCCGTTCCATTATGCACGACTGATTATCTAAAAGAGTCACAAATATTACATGAATCATCTGAATACGATTGTTTGGATTAATCAGCTCAGAAACTGGGAGCAACATACAGAGACATGTAATCCAATCAGTGGAATGACTGAAGATGAAGAAGGCCCTGCATGATTACTAACTTTTACTAATTACTAATCTTGCTTCACTTGATCTTCTCAACAGGGAGGCAACTCCTATGAGGAGATGAAAAAAAAGCTGAGTGATGCAGCGTCTATCTCACAGATCACTCTAGTAAGTAGCTGACACTGATACTGATCCTCGTGCTAACTGACTCAATGTACTAATATAATTGATTTACACTTTGGGTTATCAGTATTTTTGCAAAACTGCATCAAAACACGTTGAGTAAAACTCTTCTGTCGTGCCTGCAGGACCTGCAGAACACTAAGCTGAACAAAACTCCCGTCGGGGGAGGTGGAGGCGGTTACAGGGCACCGGGGGGCCCTGCAACTTCTCCGCCACCCAACAAAGCCCTCCTCCAAAATGAAACAGATTTGTTCCCCAAACCCTCTAGTCCCACAAGACCCCACTCCTCCTCCTCTGGTTCTTCTGGACCCTTTATTGCTGGGAGGTATCTCGACCCTGAACTCCTCGTCAACAAGTCTCCCAGTGAGCTACCGGAAGGAGTGAACCCCACCCAAAAAGAGGTGTGTGTGTGTGTGTGTGTGTGTGTGTGTGTAAGATTGAGTGTAAATGTTGACTAAAGTTCTTTCAGGGCATCAACAATTACATATTTAGAAGTGCTTACATTTGCTCCATTTATTACATGTTTGCCTACAGCAAAAAAGTTTTTGTGGCTTCCTTTGGTTCAAAAATGCTTCATGTCATATCTGTAAAAGCACTGATTTTTATCAGTGCACATCTTTCATCGCATCGACGCTGCATTAATATGCGGTAACATAAATAAAGCTATTTTAATCTTCTAATTTAGGCAAACAGACAACTGAAAGGGTCACTAAGCAGCCACAAATGGATGCAAAATGACTACAAAAAGATTAAAGTGGCTGCAGAGTCGCATTCAAATGCTTCTGGGGAAATAAGAACAACCACAAAGGGACACAAAATAACTACAAAGAGACAATGTGGTACTTTCCAAGAAAGGGTGGGAGCTTTTTCCATTGTCCGTGCCTAGAAGCCTATTGCTTTTATAAAGTATGCAGATGTAGCGGTGCTCCGTGTACAGCAGAGGTCACTCTAACTGTTCCCCAACCTCTGTGATTGGCAGGATTATCTGTCCGATCAGGACTTTGAGAGCCTGCTCGGTACGAGTCGCACAGACTTCCAGCGTTTGCCAAAGTGGCGTCAGAATGACTTGAAGAAGAAAGCAGGACTTTTCTGAGCAGGAGTCTACTGAGAAATCTACTTGTAAACCCAAAAAACAAGGAAGTATTTCAGCTTTTGTCCTTCATGTCAATATGTTGTTTAAAAAAACAAAACAAATGAAAATCAACTAACATCCCAAGTTATTCAAATTTACAGAATTGTATTTATAATTATGAACAGGAATACACATGACTGATATTTCTAAGATTATTATTTTTTAATTGTTCTGCTTTATATTTATCTTTTTTTTTTCCACTTTATTTTATGTTTATCACACTGTGATAAAGGTTTCTTCGCATTTTACCGTGTGCCTTTCCTAAATCACTGATGCAATGAATAAACACAGAGAACCATCAGTCGGGGACTCGGGGAGTGGTTTAATTCATGAGCTAGTGCAAATGTGTAACTGTAAAAATGTGGTAGAACAATAGATGATACAAATAAATCATGATACAAAATATTAGAACTATTTTCAGACACGGAGACGATCGTGTTTAGACACACACAGTAAATCTGACTCCTCGTATTATGTTTCTATTTTCAGGATAAAAATCTTATGTACAACACTGGGAGACTCGTATTTAAGGCACATAGCGAAAGGACAGAAGCACATAGATATACACATGGCTGTTTCTGATATCAGACTGTTGCTACGGACATCTGTGATCAACATTCATACAGTATGGCATCAACGTGGACAAAGTATAAACTGATGTGGTCCAGTCTCATAAAAGTGCCCCATAAAGTCTCTGCGGATCTAGAAAAATTATGGTACAGTTGTAAAATAACGTAGTTAGTAATCTTATGCTGGAATTGACACAAAACTCACATTAGTTATTAAAATTCTACAGAAATTGGTGAATATAGTTATCAAACTCTCCTCTCATTCACTTCATTCATTCATCCTTTGTAATTTTAAAAGACCTCCACCAAACTGGGTTTTTAAAATCATACAGTGACATAAAAGTGTCAGACACTTGTGAGTCAGCAGCTGTGGCATGTGACAGCAAATTAAATTTGCTTTTAAAAAAAAAAACTTTTACAAAAATGGACAAATCCCATTAGTGTTTGCAAAAGACACTTGTTTGCTTTGCTTTTCTTTTCCCATATTTTAGGCGTTAATGAGCATGAGATGCACAAACAGACCGGCCGAGCTGATGACGTCGCCTCTCTTGGTGAGCAGCGGGACATGGCGATATCCTGGAAAACAGGAAGTAAGTTTGAGCTTTGTCAGCAAAAGAGAGGGCTGCTTCATAAAATGTGGCACAAAAGAGGAAAAAGGATAAAGTGCGAAGTTGTTAGTCGTGGTGAAATCTGAACTGTTAGACTTCACACACAGAAATATAAAAAAGGAGTTCAAGGTACAATTAAAAAGAAGACTATAAAGAGATAATGATTTCCAACAAAGAAAGCCAAAGCTGTTAGTAAGCAATGAATGGTTTTATAGCATCAATTCACACTATATATTTTAAATGGTTTACTACTTTGATTTTTTTTTTTAATTAAGGAGCCAACCATAATCAGGCTCTTAGAATAGCAGATACTCTGCTAACACTTGAGGAACTGCACTGATTTCTCGAGTTCAGCTTATCTAAACCTGTGTGCTCTCTTACCGTTCTGTGTACTGGTGAGTGGCAGACAGTACTGCCCGATGAAAT